>ML816458.1:117127-173736 GCA_009831015.1 Picea engelmannii
CCTAATATATGCGTGAGTTTTTGCTGGTAAAATCGTTTCATTTTACTTACAGCTAGTTAGTTTTCGTTCATTTCATTACTCTTTACAAAAATCATACAGTTACAGGAAAGGGCCTTGCTTTTGTAGTCCTATTTCGTTCTTCATACAAAGTTTTCTCTTATGTTCGACCGAATGGAATCAGCCATAAAAATTTCTCTCTAAATCATTTCCATAATTTAACTGTTCCTCAATGACTTCATCCAGAGTAATTCAACCCAATATTCAACTCGGGATATACGATCAGACTAATATAGCGTTAAATCTTCTTAATACGACTCTTAAAACTGCTGATACTCGAGAAGAATTAGAACGTTCATGGATGGCCATTGAACAAGACATCGTAACCCAGGAACAGTTGGAAGCCAGACGACGTGAACGCAGAAATCTTCATTAGCTTCCCACACCAAAGTTAGCGAGATCCTCTATCAACTATTATCATATTTTTGGATGCCTTGACACTGTACTTTAAGCCTTAGTACAGACTCAGGAACAACAGTCCCTGCAATTAAAACAACTTTTAAACATGTATACAGAGAAGTTTTGGGTTGTGAACTCATAAACTGAAGCATAAAACACCACAAGTGGATACATACTTGTAATGCTCTTTTGTTTGTTTTGAAATCTTTGCCGTGCAGAATAAGATCATGCATAATGGATTCAACAACATATAAATAGATAGACTCTATCTATTGTATCAACCAATTAATATGACTAATAAATGAAATTAAAAATGAAACTACCATCGTTTCTTTGCAATTAAATCCTAACTGGTTGATGACAGAGGAACAGAGGCAAATGCATTGTATCGGCAAGTTAAAACAGATTCCTTTGATTCGTGCACGGATTAGAAACTAATGTGCGATCCATGATTTTATTAACACCTTAAATTCATCATACCTAGAGAATCTGAGGGTTAGAACATCTTATCATGTCATGTCTTTCTAGCTTGGAGGTCGGGGATTGACACTTTTTAAAAGTAAAAATTAATGTGTGTTTTATTTTGTAATTCTCCGACGTTGAAATCGTGTCGGGTGTCGGCAATCAATGACCGCTTTTCTCTTTGTGCGATGCTTACCTTTTTTTTTTCCTCCTGACGCCAAATGGGTTGGTCTTCGATACCTCTTCCAAAGTTCAATCATAAAAAAGAAAGACTTTCAACTACTGACGCTGATGAAGAATAGTGTTCGGCTATTTTAAACTTCTCAAAATGATTTTCAACACCTTTAACATTTATCGATGCTGAAATCCTAAGCGCATCGGGGAAATATTTAGTGTGTCGATTCCCTAAGTAGATTATTAAGGACCCTTTAACGATTAAGATGATTCTTAGCTGTATGTTCAGACAGGCTTTAGAAAATTCAAACATGAACATAAAAAATAAGAGCAAGTATCAGTTTCATACCGACGACAAAACAGACAGTGTAAAGGATCAAGTGGTACCCAAAAGTAAAAAATGAACATAGACTTTTAGGGTGTGTTGAGTGCTCAAAAAATGGAGATTCACTGGGTGAAAGCAGAATCTTTGTTCCTTTGTTTCCTTTGACCCTGACTCATGAACCTATTTTTTTATTTTTATTTTTACCAGAAGTATTGTTTTAGGGCCTGGCCATTTACAGGGAGGGCATTAGTTTCTCCCCTTAGACTCTGTAATCGATAAGTGCCTACCCCAATCTTCTCATCTACCTGGAAAGGTCCAAGCCATAGACTCTAAAACTTAGAATGTTTCCCTTTAGGTTCATTTTCTCTGTCCCACTTCAAGACTAAGTCTCCTACTTCAAAATTATTTTCTTTAGCCTTATGCTTTTTGAACCATATTTTCACTATTTGTTGGTGAGCTAGGAATTTTGACTTATCCTTTTCTCTCTCTTCTTCCAACATGAGTAGAGTGTTAATCCTTTGTTGCATGGTCGATGAGGGTTCTTCGTTGGAATCTTGGGCTAGCTGAAGAGACAGGAGATAGAGTCCATTTGGGAGGATGACTTATTTCCCATAGACCATAAAGTATGGGGAATTTCCGATGGCTTCCTTAGGTGTGACCCTATCGGCCCATAGAGCATTATAGAGTAGATTATGCCAATATATTTGGTTATTTGTGACCATCTTCTTTAATATATTTACCAGGTTTTTATTGTTCGATTCAGCCACACCATTTCCCTGTGGATAGTAATTTGTAGAGTACTTGATCATGATTCCTTTTTCTAGAGAAAACTCTGTCAATAGGGTTGAAGAAAAGTAAGACGCGTTATCAAAGACCAGAATAGAAGGGACACCAAGCCTCGTGACCAGTTGTTGCTCTATGAATTGGATAACCACCTTCTCGTTCACATGAGTCAGAGGAATGGCCTCTGTCCATCTCGTGAAATAGTTGTTGGTAGTAAGAATGTACTTGTGCAGTTTGGAGGAGCTAGGTGTGATTTCTCCTATGATATCCAACCCCCACTACTCGAAATGCCGAGATATAGTAACAGGTTGGAGTGGGACTGCCGCTCTTTTCTCCTTTCCAATGATCATTTGAAAATTCTTACAGTTTCTAGCGTAAGTATAAGCGTCTTTGAACAAGGTGGGCCAATAATAGCCGACTCTCAGAATCTTATGAGCGGTAGTGTTTCCTGCAAAATGTCCCCTGACGGGGCCATCATGGAGTTCATTCAGGACTTTGTCTGTGTCTCCTCGTTCGGGACATATTAATATTACCCCATCTTAATTGATCCGGAAGAGCACCAAATTTATAAGATTATATTGCACATATTTTAATCTCAGGGCTCTCCTTTCTCTGGGATTGAGGTTTTCAGGACAAGACCCGTGATGTAGAAGATAATTTAAATATTTATACCAAGAATCTTGTGCTGGGGAGATGTATGCTACTTCACCACACCATAGTGCCATCTCATTCTCCCACCCGAGGTCTTTATTTACTTGATCTTGGGCCTCGACTGCAAGCTTACAAAACCCCTGCCCTTTTACTAATTTTGTAGGTTTTATATCTAGATCAAATTCCTAGATTACCGCCATCCAGTTCCCTCTTCTTTCCCCCATTTCTTTTTCAGTAAACAAGGATCAGACTACAGAGTGCAACATGATTACTTTAGTGTGATTCTTGAGGATGTAAGACTAGAAATGTTTTACCACCTTATAAATCACGTAGGCTTGTTTCTCGATAACAGGATAATTGAGCTTAGCTCCTTGAAGATTAGTACTCATAAATGACATCAAGACTTCATTGTTTTCGTCATCCTTCTAAGTCAAGATTGTAGCTAGCGATTGATCGGAGGAAAAAGTATAAAGGAAAAAGTCTCTATTGAAATCAGGGCTTCGCAACACTGGGGCCCGGGAAATGGCATCCTTGATATTATTGAAGGTGTCCTTCTGCTCATCATCCCACTTGAATTCGACATCTTTGCGAATCATGTTTTGTAAGGGTTTGATGATTTTTGCGAAGTCGAGCATGAACTTCCTTACAAAATTGATTTGCCCAAAAAAGGACTGCATATCTTTCTTGTTATGGGGTAAGGGAAGTTGAGCTATGGATTTAATCCTTTTTGGGTCTATGAGAATCCCTACTTGAGATATAATGTGACCTAACAACTTACCTTCCTCAACATTGAAGATAGTTCTCTTAGGGTTTAAGGATATACCATATTTCCTACACCTCTCGAAAATCTGAGTTAAGTGTTGGATGTGTTCTTCTCTGTTCTTCGAATACATTGTTACGTCATCGAGATACACAACCACACATTTATTGATTAGTCCCCAGAAAGCCATGTCCATGGCTCTTTGGAAGGTTTCTCCTGCATTAATTAACCCAAAAGGAATTCTCTTATAAGCGAAGGCTCCCCATTTGGTTTAGAAAGTGGTTTTCAAACGATCTTCCTCTGAAACGAGGACTTGGTTATAACCTGAGAAACCGTCCAGTAGAGAGAAGATATCAGAGCCAAACATGGTCTGCAAGAGTTACTCCATCGATGGGACCAGGTAATTGTCTTTTTCTGAAGCTCTATTGAGGTTCCTAAAGTCTACGCAAAGGAGGATCTCTCCTAACTTCTTCCTCACTGGGACAAGGTTAGCTACCCAAGCGGAATGCCTAACCTAAAAAATGATATTGGCATCTAAAATCTTCTTTAAATATTGATACATAAGAGGTTCCAGGGATGGGTGATACTTTCAGAGCTTCTATTGGAAAGGTTTTAATTCCAGTTTCAAAGGGATGGTGTGTTGAATGATGCGGGTATCATACGTTTTCAAATCCTTATAGGACCAGACGAAGACTTCTTGGTATTGTCTGAATAATTTGAGGTAAGCTTTCCTCTCTTCTCTAGACATAGTCTTGCCTAGATTCACATTCTTTAGACTCTCTGGGGTCCCAAGATTTACAATTTCATGTAGGGGACAAGAGCTACCCGTCTTTGCATTTTTGGGTCCCTTATATTGCTCCTTGAGATCAATTTCTCTAGATTAGCTATCCCTTTTGGGATCATGTGACCCTTTGATTTATCCATAGGTCGTCCCTTCTAAGAATCGATTTCTGTGGAAATCTCCTAGAATTCTTCATCGTTAATAGCGATATCTTTGAAATTGTCTTGGTTAGTCAAGAATTTTATGATTTGTTCATATCCTTTGAAGACTTTCCAATTGGAAATGTTATTAGGTACCAACGATTTGTAGAGCAGTTCCACAATGAATCGGGAGGCTTCACAATATTCTAAAGGTGATAGCCTGGAAGTGGTTGTGGCCAAGGATTCAGCAACAATATTCTTTGTCCTGGGGACCGTAATGATATTAAAGGCCTCAAAATTATCTATCAACCTATACACCTCCTACTAATAGTTCTTCAAATGAGGAGAATTGCAATGTATAGTATTTCTTACTTGTCTAACAATGATTTTGGAGTCCCCAAAAACTTTCAATCCTTTGATATCTAGTTTGGGTGACTCTTGGGTATGAATGCTTATAGGTTTTTTACCGAGAGAGAAAGATGTTTTCGGGTGCTTAGGATTTAACTTTGCAAATATTGGGTGGTGTCGGTATCTTTTGAGTTGGGAAGACCCTTACTGCACGTATGTATCGCCAAAACTTCCACGGGTTGTTCCCGAGACTCAAAAAGATCGTTGGAAGGCATGATCAGGTCGGGATCCCATATCAACATGGTTGTGTCTCGTGGTGGGTCAACTTCTTTTTGGTCCATCATATTCATAACCAAATTTCTTGGTTGTTCGGCTAGGGAGACTTTTTCTAGAAACCGATTGGCCATCAAATTCATGGTGTGGATTCATTAAGGGAAGTCCCTTTCGGAGTGGTTTTCCTGATGATATGTACAGAAAGATTCAAATGCAACATTCCCTAGATCAATATTTAAGTTAGCAGAGGGGGTTTAATCACCTTGAAAAGCGAGTTTCTTTTAAAGGAAGGCTTGTAGGGTCTTTGGCCTTGGTTTCCCTCCCTTGCATTTCTCTTCATGTCTATAATTTCAGTTGATAATTTCTTAACCATGCATTGTAGATCTTCTATATCACCATTACCTTTGTCAGGAGTCTACTCAACCGATTTTCTTGGAGGCATAGTCAAAGAAAGTCCTCTCCTAGGAGGGTGATGGGTTTCTTTCTTTACTAGAGAGGCCTGGCCTTCTTTACATCCTTTCATCTGGAATTCTATCATTTTGGCCTCCTCAAAATTTCCCGCCAGGGTTTCCTTAGCAACTCTTTTTACAAACATAGAAATAGAAGTCGGGAGCACATTGGCGTAAACCTCAATTCGTAAATCTTAAGTTGGTTTCGCCATGGGATGGAATTTGTTTAAGATGGCCATGAATCTCTGATTGAAATCTTTGACCCTTTCTTTTGGACTCATGGTGGTTGTGAACAACTCAGCCATCAGGGCCCCCATGGTGGTTTCTTCTGCAAACTTATCTAGAAAGTCTTTTTGGAACTTGGTCCAGTTGGTTATCGATCCTACTGGCAAGTTGAAATACCATGTGGAACATGAATTTTCAAACGTGTAGGGGAAGAGTCTGCAGACTACATCTTCATGTTGAACGTTCATAAGTCTGATCGCGAGTATGAAATTATTGATGTGATCTTCAGGTAATCATGAAGTTTTGGGGTCGTACTTAGGAAGTAGTTTCTCTGGATGTCAAGGAATATTATGTACTCATCCAGGGATGACCACAACGTCTCCAGACAACTAGGGCTGATTGTTCTGAAGCAGGATTTCCCTTTCTTCCTCATGGTTATTATTATCCTCCATATCTTCAGAGTCCAAGTCGGACTCTTCTTCTTTCGAAAATTTGTTTGGATCAGAGATGTCAGCGGCTGGTGTTTCAGGTATCAGATCGAGAGGTTCTTGGATTTTGGTAATCGTCAAATCTATTAAGTCTTCTACATAGTGTATGAAAACTTCGTCGGGAGTGTTGACCACTGGTTTTCTTTGTTGTTTTCTTCGAGGGAGGATGGGAGCTAAGGAAAACGCATCGATCTGTCGGGTGTAGGCTCTAGTGATTCTCCTGAATTGATTCACTTCCTCGTGAGGAAGGGTGTAAGGTATTTCAGGGTGAAAAGGTTCTTCCTCGGGTTGGGGTGAGTTATCTGTTTTTGGAATACTCAACATGTGTGGGTTGTCTTGTGATGGAATAGCCATGCATGTGGTTTTTTACGAATATGTAGGCTATTTGAAATGATAGGTAAAATATATATTCATCCATTCATTCTCAGGCCCTCCTTCTAGCGCCAATTTTGTTGATGGGACCTAAATCCCTTGAATCAATAGTATGAACCAAACTTGCCACTGAGGCCCAATTAGAATCTATAGCATTTAAAATGGAATGGTTCTCCAGATATTACGATTCGACCAATTTATCGATGGGCTTTGTGTTTCTTTATGAAGGTTTTTCCTTCAATTAGGACTATTCTCTTCTGTATTTTCTCTTGGGTGGGTCTGATATGAGAGATGCAAGCCAGCATAAACCAACTTGACAATTAATAGGATTAAGTTTTAAATAATCGGGAAGAGGTTAAGATTGGGATAGCCCGCTGATCAACATGCAAACAATTACTCTATACCACAGGCCTATTACTGATACATTAACCATGCAAGAATCCAATCATTGTCTAAGACACTAACTATCAGAAAGAAAACACATATGTAACAACATAATGACAAGAAAAATAATTCATCTACCATAACCATTCATTACATAATAACACAACAATTTATCTTCACCATTAAAGAAAAGAACATCAAGACATTCCATCAGATAAATTGACAACATAATTAATTTGTGTTACTCATTAATGCATCATTCATGAAACAACATAGGAAGTAGTTCTTCTCCAAGTCCAATCACATGTATCTGATGAAAATATTTTGTCTTTGGTCTAGAAGGACTTCTCAATTCATAGCAGTCTCAAAATAATTCTTAACAACCAAAATGAAAGAGTTCTTACAACAACCATCGACATTTTGTTAATTGGCCGATGTGTTTATTTATAATATAGAGTTCTAACCCAAACTAATGGCTAATTGCAGTTTAAACAAAATAAAAATCGTCATGTGGCATTATATTCTAACAGATTCTTTAACAGTCATCCCGAGATACTTCTTGGAAAGGATGACTGTTCTCGTATTCAATCTAGCTGACAAACTTTTTTTCACAAGTTTGGTCCCATGGAAATCTATGTTGTTCCATTGGGGTCGCGTATATTCCTCTAATGTCTACTGCATGTGGCCGGTACTTTGCTAATCTGAAGTTCCACTATTGTAGCATGGTTCATGCTCTAATTGGATGTTCTGTGAATTGTCGCACTTTCCTTGGCTTTGCATCAGATATTTTTGAGAACTCTTCAGTCCATAGCGTATCGTGTTTGGAATGTAGTTTGACCACGTCGATTAGATCAATGAAATTATCGGGGGTGTCGAACTCGGGGAGCCCGACATCCTTCATTATTTTGTTAATTTAATCCCAGTTCTTATTACACTTGGTCCATTGTTCTTGGAACTCTTGATGTGGGTCCCGAGACATCTTGGACCAGTACTCGGCTGATCGCTTCATGCGATTGAGACTACTTTTTCCTATCACCTGAATGCCATGTTTTTCCTTATTTCAGCCTTGTTGGACTGCCTCAATGTACTCGAGTCTTTCTATTGCTTGTTGTTCCCTTTCATACCATCGCTCCATATCCTTGCAAGTTGTGAGTGTCATGAGAGTGTCTTCCTCAAAATCAGCTATGTTTTCAGTTAACAGGTGTCTCTCCTTCTTGAACTCGTTGTAAACTCCTACGAACTCACATTTTAGGTACACAGTGGTCTGTGTGGTGCCTTTGTACTATTCGGAAATATGGCGCAAGTGTTCGAGCTCCTTTAGGGCAGAGGCTAGTTCCTTTTCATCTCTCCTAGCTCTGTCCAAGGTGGCATCTGAGAGGGATTTTCCTATGCTGATCATTTCATACGTCTGGGCGTCTATTGTGTTGATCAAGTTCTCCTTTGTAGTAACTAGGATGGAGTAATCCAACAAGATCCTTCTTTTCTTCGCAGTCCTTTGAACAATGGCCTTTCTTTTTTGATCGTAGGAGATGGCATAGATATATTCTACCTCATCTACTAGCTCTGGTATCTACTGATCGCCCCATGTTATTTTGTTTCCCAAACTACTGATGGTGTATATTTGTTCAAGATTGGACTCTCAAAATTCCTTGTTGTATCTTACGGGTCTAAATCCTACTGGTCACTCGTCGAGGATTTGAGTATTAGTTAGAATGGAGATGTCGGGTACAGATTCATTACTTACTTTCTCATCAACCACTGAACTGTTGATTTCATTTTCTGGATATTCTTTCTTTGTCTCCTCTGGTTCGGGCTTGCCATTTGGATTCACTTTGACTTCTGATTCATTGGGTCCTTTTGTGTCAAGTCTTCTTTCGAATTCTGTTTCTTTTTGTGAGACCTCCTTGTCTTGAAACTTGGGCTCAGGGGAAAAGGTTTTCTCGAGCTCAGGGGAAGAGGTTTTCTCAGGACCTCCTTCCTCTTGGACACACACCAGGGTGCCATGAGATGGCTCAGGACTCTCGCCACCACTATATATATGTATAATCTTTATCAGGGGGTTAGGCGCTTGGATTTCTATCGAAACCCAACATGTCTCTAGTTGAGTTGTCTCACCTTCTAAGGAATGGACTGGGGATGTTGAGGATTTAGGATTACCTAACCCATTGGTATTGTCAGGATTCATGGGATTGGGGCCGCTTGAATCTGTCGGGGCACTTCAAATAGTAGTTGAAATCACAGGTCTTATGATAAGGTATGGATCATCCTACATCCGCTTCATTAGTAGCTAGCCTTGCTGGTATAAAAGTGCACCCATCTCTTGTGCAGCTTGAACTTCAGGGAAATCCCTAATTTGTACCGAGGATTCCTAATAAACTATCGTCACCTCAATGCCTTCTTCGGGATCGCCTATTCCTTCGTCGGGTTCAGATGCTACAGTTCCTTCCCGAGCCCTGAGAATTTCTTGAGCTATATGCTCCAAAGACGTCGCTTGTTCTTCCCAACTCATGTCTTTGAATTTGGTTGTTCAAGGATCATCCCTTCTTGACACCACTTCATCCCAATCTTGAGCATTTTCGGTGAAGATTTCATCTTCGAACCGATCATGGGCATAGGGACAACATGATGTTACCTGTGATGCATATTGTAAGACCAGTCCCTTGGGATCATGTTTGCGAAATCGACTAGTTTGGAACCATAATTCCAATTGACTTAGACCTTCTTGCTTAGCATGTGCGGTGTCTTTGACCATATAGAAGCCTATATGAAACCCATACGATATGAAAGCCCGCTTCTTTTCCTTTACTAAGGTGGCATTGTATCCTTGTAGGATGGTCTGGTAGAAAATTTCCCCTAACACTAGTTGGTCGGGAACATATATGGGTAACAAATGGGGTGCCCATGTGGCTCTGAAAATCCTGATGTAGGTTTCACGCTTGTCTAGATACCAGTGACCCATTTTGGATATAACCTTTTTTGCTTATTTTGACAGCCTAGGGCACTCTTTCCTAAACAACAAAAAATAGATACGTTCAATAAATTGGTCACAGATAAGGGTATAGGATTTTTTGTACCTATTATCCCAAAAAATGTTGAAGTAGACATGGACTGAGAGCTCCCAGGAGTGCCAGTTCAAGTTCATTCTAGAAAAAAAGTTCTGGGGACATATGATGTCTAACAGATACGAGGCCATGTAGAAGGAGGGGTTTCCCCCTCTTTTGGCATCTGGGCTTGTCTTACGCAGGTGCTCAGCTGCTTGAAGATAATGACACCCCAATTGAAACCCATGCATGAAATGGCCACCGTATAAGCTAGGGGCATCCAAGCCTTTGAAAACTGGGAGAAATCTTTCTCCCCATGTAACCTGCAGAGAAGAGACATCAAGTATATGTATGATTCCCTTAGATTGGTCGTTGGGTACTAGCCAGCAGTCCAATTCGTGAATTTTTTGTCTTCCCTCCACCACGACACCATGATTTTGCTGGTATCGTGTGATGCATAGAACTCAGAACAAAATCGGTGCTCAACTTTTCTTCCGAATCCCTAAGCTTGTAGTAACTCTCAACCTCTGATGGAAATAAAACCTCGATGCATCCACCATTATCACCATTGATTAAACATTTATGTGCGTTGATGTGGTCAATGAGCTACTTTAGGAGCTTGATGCAAGGAAACACCGGAGTTCGGCTTGCCACCATGTGTAAATAATCCCTACTGATGTTTGGGAGGACATCATCATCAAGCCTTCTTGTATCAGGATCGTTGTGTGGGGTGTACTTGAGGGGTTCTTCTTTCTTGATTTTCTTAAATAATTCTTCCCATCGAGGAAATGTTGTTTTGGCTCTAATGTTTGCCATTGTGTCTCCAAAGGCCGGAGGCTGGATGAAGTCCTTCTTGGAAATTGTCTTGATGATAGGCATCACTTTTGGGGTGAATTCTAATTGTCTCACAACTGATGGGGAGGATCCCTCTCCTGCTTTTGGTTCTTGTAGATTTGGCACTCTTGGTGATTTCCTGGTGGAGGATTTCTTTAGAGGCATTGTCCCTACAATTAAAACAACTGTTAAACATGTATATAGAGCGGTGTTGGGTTGTGAACTCATAAACTGAAGTGTAAAACACCACAAGTGGATACATACCTGTAATTCCTGCTAAGAAAGTTGTCTAATTCTTACTCAACTTTGGATGACGTATCTAGATTGATGTCCCTGCTCCTCTATTTGTTCTGAAATATTTGTCACGCAGAATAAGATCATGCATAATGGCTTGAGCAACATATAGCTGGAGAGACTCTATCTGTCGTATCAACCAGTTAATACAACTAATAAATGAAATTCAAAATGAAACTATCATCAGCTCTCCACAATTACATCCTAACTGGTTGACAACAAAGGCACATAGGCAGATGCATTGTATTGGCAAGTTAAAAGAGATTCCTTTGATTCACGCACGGATTAGAAAATAATGCATGATCCGTGATTTTATTAACACCTTAAATGCATCATACCTAGCAAATCTGAGGGTTAGAACGTCTTATCATGTCGTGTCTTTCCAACTTGGAGGTCAGGGATCGACACTTTTTAAAAGTAAAATTTAATGTGTGTTTTATTTTGTAATTCTCCAATACCGAAATCGTGTCGGGTGTCGGCAATCGAAGATACCGCTTTTCTCTTTGCACAACGCTTACCTTTTCATTTTCCTGTCAAATTTGAAAGGGTCGGTCTTTGGTGATACCTCTACCAAAGTTCAATCATAAAAAATAAAGAATTTCAACTGTCGATGCCGATGAAGATCGGTGTTCGTCTATTTTAAACTTCTCAAAATGATTTTCAACACATTTAACATTTACCAATGCCGAAATCCTAAGCGCGTCGGGGAAAGTTTTAGTGTGTTGATTCCCTAAGTAGCTTATTAAGGACCCTTTAACGATTAAGATGATTCTTTGCTATGTGTTCAGGCAGGCTTTAGAAAATTCAAACATGAACATAAAAAATAAGTGTAAGTATCAGTTTCATACTGACGAAAAAATAGATAGTGTAAAGGATCAAGTGGTACCCAAAAGTAAAAAATGAACATAGAATTTTAGGGTGTGTTGAGTGCTCAACACATGGTTCATCAGATATTTTTTGTTTTTCTTCTTGTCTGGATGTAGCATCTCTCCAATCTATGGTTTCCTGAGGCGATAGAGGATCTGTTGTCATCTTGCCCATCTTTCATGGTTCATCACTCAAACATTTTATGTCTTCTTTCTCCTCATCACCACATAAATACTTTGTCTAATAGGTAGTTTAAATGCCTTCATTATTCATGATACCTATGACTCCATATCCCAATGGTCCCAACTAATCTGCAATTACTTCTGTTATCTTTCCCTCTCCCTGCAATCTTACTGATCCACCTTGTCGAACCATTTTAATCCATTTACCTTTTTTTTTATGGGTATTGGGCTTATCCTCTTGTATTTGTAGGGTGAATATTAGTGCTAACAAAAAGGAAAAAGATTACTCCATACACACTTCAATAGTATGGGGTTGCAGAAAGGACAAACAAGACATTGATTGAAAAAGAAAGGAGCATGCTCAGCGGTGTCGGGTTGGGACAAGAATTATAGGAAGAGGCAGTGGCTGTTTCATGTTAAATAGTACATAGATTTCCCTCATCAACATTGGTGGACAAAAATCCACATCAGGTATGGATTGGTAAGAAACCTTCTCTTTAACATCTTAGAGTGTTTGGTTGTGATGCTTATGTACATGTTCCAAAGGAAAATATGAGTAAGTTGGATAATAAAGATAAAATGTGTATCTATATTGGTTATAAAGATGGTATGAAAGGTTATAATCTTTAAAACCCAAAAACTAATAAGACTGTTTATAGTGCAGGATGTTGTTTTTAGAGAAGTTAAAGATGTTCCCAAAAAAAAATGCATGCCAAGATAAGAAGAACCTAATAAAATAGAGTTTAAGTTGGATGAAGAAAAATATGAACCAACAGAAGAAGATGAATAATAAGAAGAAGAACCTCATACTCCAATATTGAGGAGATCAATGAGGGAAACAAGGAAACTAGAAAGGTATATTCCACGTTGTTTTCATGCAAAAATTTCTTTATCTATTATTGATGATGATCCCATAAGTTTCAGGGAAGTAGTGGATTCAGAGGATAGTAAACTCTAGAAGAAGGCCATGGTTGAAGAGATGGATGCCTTGGATAAGAATGAGGCATGGGATCTAGTTTAGTTTCCAACTAGAAGAAAGGCCATTGGAAACAAATGGATCTTTAAATGCAGAAGAAAAATTGGTAAAATACAAAGATCGGTTAGTAGAAAAAGGCTATTCCTAGGTAGAGGAAATTGACTTTGGTTAAATTTTTTCTCCTATTTCCAAGTTAACTTCTATTATATTTCTTTTATCTATTGTTGTTTCTTTTGATTTTGAAGTAGAACAAATGAATGTGAAGACAACATTCCTACATGGGGAGCTGGAAGAAGAAATCTACATGAAGCAACTAGAAGGCTTTGTAGTGAAGGGAAAGAAAGAGTTGATACGTAATCTAAGGAAGTCATTATATGGTTTGAAACAATCACCTAGGATGTGGTATCAAAATTTTGACACATACATCCTTGGACTTGGATTTGTGAGAATCAAGGTTGATCACTGTGTATATTCCAAACAGATTGGTAGTCACTTCATTTATGTAGTGTTGTATATCGATGACATGTTGCTGGTAGGAAAAAAAATGGATGTAAAGGATGCGAATTCATATCTATCCTCCAAATTTGAAATGAAGGATCTTAGGTCTGCTAACTTCATTATGGGAATGGAGATTAAAAGAGAGTGTGCAAATAGGAAACTCTGGTTGAATAAGAGAAAATATGTTGAGATGATATTACATAGGTTTAATATGTAGGAAAGTAAATCAGTCAAGGTTCTCATTCTTGTAGGTGTAAATTTATCTACAGATTAGTGTCCCAACATAGAATTACAATAAGGAGACTATTTAACCTGAAGGGGATATTCAAACAAAATCTATCCATGTTGCAATTTTTTTCGCATATGATGAATCAAATTGATGTCTAAGTGAGAACCTATTGATGTTGGTGTCAAATGATCCAATAATTCCAGTGTTTTACAAAGTGAAGTTCACTGAGATTAGGTTGATGCAGGCAAAAAATGGAGTGTGTTCTCAAGCCTAATATAAAATTGAAGGGAATAACACTTATGACCCTCAAACTCCATAAGTTAAGTCAAAATATTGCTCCACTACTTTTGAAAATTTGAGAAATGGTCTTTCTATTTTTGTTGGACTAAACAATTTTGAACTTGAGGCCTATAACAACTAAGAACTCAAATTTTCCACTTGGTATTTTCTTGTTGGTTATTTCTATTTTCTTTTGAATAACCAAGTGGTGATAGGGAATTGCAAGATAATGTGGTGGGGAGTTGAACATAGCCAAATATACAACAGGTTTGGATGAAAAGGTGGAAGAGTTTGAAAATTATTTTATTGCAAGTAGAGTGGAAGAAAATATTAGGTTATGGGGATTGTTTGGTTGGATGGAAAAAGAAAGACATCGATGGAAAAAAAACTCTTCAATTACAACAATTCACATTACAAACTCCTACTTTTATATATGACATAAGAGAAAACATAGAGGAAACACTCTTTAATTGTAGAGGAAACTTCTTAAAATCTTGACTAGATCATGTATCCAATAGTAGCACTAGAATACAATAATGATGAAGGTATAGAGAGGCTTAAAAAGAATCTATCCTCTTCCTAGATGTTGTTAATTTTATTTTATGTATATAGCATGGATTAGATTGATGCAATTTTCCTAGATCATTTTTTTCTCCACTCAAATAGTTTAATATTGATTACATCTCAAAACAAGGATGTTCTCACAAACTCGCGAGTTGAAAAATAATCACTTTATATGGTAAACGGGATTAATAAGCAATTCTCCAAAGATCTCATTGTCGTTCCTTCAGCCAGGCCAGTTCACTACCATGGTTCAAATTTTTGGGAGATAAGTTCTTAAAATCCTCGGATGGATTGTCTTTATCATTAAAATTGTTCAGGGCACTTCTTTGTGGAAACAATGACCTTCCCTATTTTCATGAGCAATTGGATAGGCTAGAAAATGTATTGGAAATAGTAATTAAAAGTTGATGAGATTTACGTCTCTGTCGATTTGTCAGTCAGTCTGCAAATACAAATTCACAAGTTTACTCAAACTTAGTTTTGTCAATCAACAAGCATGGGAGTTAATTAATGAAGTCGATATTTATCTTTATTGAGTCCAATTAAGTAGATAGAAGTCAGTCGAAATTTATTGTTGTATTAATTGTTGATTCAATTTTTACTTCTACATGAAGTCTCAGTCTTATCTATATATGTCTGAGTCTGTAGGAAGTTAAAATGCAAAGAGAGCGATAGACACAGAGAAGAGAAGCAACATCAAAAGTTTAAGGTAGTCAAAGAATTATGAGAGAACAAGCTTTGTATGTGTATTATGTAAGTCGGAGAAAGTGTTCATAAGTCGTAAGAGCAAAAGCTCGCCTTAGTTATTATATTTTATAATAGTGTGCAACGTCGAAGTTCTTAATATCAAGTATTATTGTGTATTGACAAGTTCTGTTATATCTTTGAATTTATATGCTAAGTATAGCACTGTGTTGTCTCTTTGTCATGAAATCGTTCATTAAGTTTTTTATCACAACGTGCAGAAAATAGTGCAGTCTGTGCACTGCGCAGTAAGTCTTGAAAAGTTTAGTCACGAAGTTTTGTGGCACACAATATTTGTAATTGCATTGCGTATAGTTTGTCTATTTGTTGTAGATCCGAGATATGGTATCTATTAGCACCTAAAGTCTCCCTTCAGATTGCAGGAAAGGAAATCCTAATACCCATCAGAGTTTTATGTCACGGGTTGGTTGTAAAAAGGTCAAATGGGTGTAGTCTTAGGAAAATACCGCCTTAACTCAGAAAACTGGGCTGGTATGCACGGATAGGTGAGGTCTTGATCTAACTTTAGTTTGTAAGTTGTATTAAGGGTGATTAGGAGGAAGAGCTTGAAAGGAAAATGTAAAGGTCTGCTATGGATATCAGGTCTTTCAACAGCCTAAGGAGGAAAAACTCAGAAAACAAGATCTTCTTGGATTCGAAGCTTTAAGAAACTGAAAACACTATAACAATACTACAATCAAACATCCATTACAACAGATTCACAATAATCCATGTGAATCCTTCAATCATGAACATTCAGTATCAGACGCATAATAAGATGAAAAAATAAAGTTGACTTAGATTAAACAAGAAGTCTCAAATACCGATACATAACCAGAAGCCAGAGGCTTTACTAAAACTTTACAATACAAGAACTTTTCTCTACCATTGACCCTTTACAAAATATGAGTAAGACTCCTATATACTCAGATCCAAAACCATAGAAACTTGCTCGAGTAGCTGCATTAAAGGAATTACGTCTGCATGCTTCCTGAAAGACTGTGCGTGCAATCTCTGACTAGACGTGAACTTCGATCATATGCAAACAAGCTTCAGAACAGACCTGTTGATGAGCCAACTAAATAATAGTCCTTTCTCAGGATTTCCATTTATGGTGGAAACAATATTTAACCACCACTAACCAACCTCAATAACTGCTTCATCGGGATCAGGAAGGACCATGTCAACTCTGCACCTATAGGATGTGGTAGCCTCAGCATTCTTCCATCTAGATTTGAGTCAGATGCTTGCGGGGACATTTGACAGTGGACATGGTTGCTAACGATATGATTGGTGCACACTCGACATAGCATAGCGGACCGGAGAGGGCTAGGTGGACAACCGTTAATGAGAAGAGGATACTGAGGATAGCGTGGGGCCACACAAGTAGGAGCTGAGGTGTAATCAGACTGAGGTGATGTGGAGCGAGGTGGAACAGGTGGTGGGAGATGAGAAGGGGATAGGTACCGATGGGACGATGAGTGGAGGACAGGTGTGAGGGAGCGAAAGTGATAGGGGAACAACCACTTGTCGACCCGGGATAGGGAATTATATGCACATGTGCATATTGGGGCTGCAAAAAGTGGTTTTACTCTTCACCTCTTTTGGGACCAATGTGTGTTTTGGTAGACACATAGCACCTCCACAAAATGATGGTTCCAATCCTGGCCCGCCTCACAAATTTTATCGTCCGCGCATGTTGAGGCCCCGATATGATCAATGACCGTTGATTTGGCGCTCTCAGATCTTGGTCACATAGATCTACGTGCCTCTTAACATAGCATGCCAAATAGTCACATCGACCCAAAAGAACTTAGGATAAGTGCCATTTAGTGGGTTTTTAGCCCCTTTCTTCTCCTTTTGTCACCTAGAGGCCAAAACCAAGGGACAAACATCCCTCTGTAAAAAAATGTGATAACATTAGGCTCCACGGGGGATAGAGTCCTCCCTGTGAGGCTCTAAGATCTCCTTTACATCTCTAGTCACCTTCTGTTGCATTGCAAAGTCACTCATAAAAGTGAAAATGAAAAGGAAAACAATATTTACAAAGACACAGGAACCACTTGTGGCTCAAATAAAGAACTTCTTTAGAAAATGCCCATTCACAGGGCCACTAAAAACTTCATGACCCTCCAAATTATACAACCTGTAAGTGTTGTTTGGAAATGCTTCAGAAATCTTGAAGGGGTCGATCCAAAAAGCTTCAAATTTTCCATGTTTGCCTCTATCCTATTTCGGTGCATCCCATTTGAGTACTAGATCTACCAGATGGAAATATTCATTACTTCTTTTCCTGTCAAAGGCCTTCTTGATTTTCTGTTGACGGTCATGCACTCTACCCATCACCTGTTCTCTAGTCTGCCGCACTTCTACCAGCTGATGAATTTTCCTGATAATGTCATTAGGATATCCTTGGTAGTCCTGAAATAATTTTTCCATGGGCAAGGCGAGCTGGGAAGGAAAAACTGCCTCAGTCCCATATACAAGTTGGAAAGGAGAGATACCCAAGGACCTTTTTGTTGTCACTCTGTCGGCCCACAAAGAAAATTTGAGCTTTGAATCCCATGCTTTATTGTTGTCCTCTAGCATTTTTTTGATGAACTTTATCAGGCTTTTGTTAGAGGAGTCTGCTAGTCCATTTCCTTGGGGATAGTAGGGGGTAGAGTGGATCAATGGAATTCTGAACTGCTCATAGAATTTTATCAATGGATCAGACTTGAAGGATGCAACATTGTCAATGACAATCCTACTTGGACAATCGAATACTACTATAATATCCTCTAGGAAACCAATGATCACTTTATGAGAAGCACTCCTTATGGGGATAGCTTCTATCCATTTGGTGAAATAATCTGTGGCAGTTAAGATCCACCTGTGCTTACCACTTGATGCAGGATGAATTTTCCCAATAAAGTCCAGGCCCCACTGCTGAAAGGGTCCTAAAGCTGCCACAGACTTCAATGGAAAGAATTTAAGTTGCTGCTTACCTGAGAATTTATGACATTTGATACAAGCTCTGATCTTTGTGTAGACATTGGTGAAGAGAGTAATCCAGAATTACTTAGCCCTAAGGATTTTATAGGTTGTGTTCCTCCAAAAATGATGTCCTCCACACAGGTTGTCATGAAAATCAAACATAATATTTTGGGCCTCTTGTTGGTCTAGACATCTCAAGAGCACACCCATAGGGTCTTTCCAATACAAGACCTAGTCAATAAAGGAACATCTAATTTCTTTGAGCTTTAAATCTCTTGCCTTGCTCCTTCCCATACCATCTAGAGGTTCTAACTCCTGCAGAAAAAATATAATATCTTTGCACCAGGTTATTCTGCTAATGCAGGGTTGTCTCGAGGACTTTTATCAAACTCTTCAGCCTCCTGGTTTTCTGAGCAAGTGTTGATGAAGTTAACCCCAAAATATTTACAATTAGATTCAGCCAACAACTTGGCTAAACCTTGGCCTTTAATTATTTTGGTGGGTTTTATTTCCAAATCAAATTCAAGGATTTTGGCAATCCACTTGCTCCTTGTCCTGTCTATGTCAGGCTGAATGAGAATGTCCTTCACAAAAGCTGAAGGAACATATGTGATGATTTTCGAATGTGAAACATAGACTCTGAAATCTTTGAGGGATTTCACCAAGGCATAGGCCTATTTCTCCATGATGTCATATCTGATCTCTGCATCTCTTAGCACTCTGCTTAAAAAGGAAATAGGTTGATCCATCCCTGCATCATTTTTCTATAGTAAAAAAATTGCCACTGTATCAAAAGAGGCATAGGAAAAAATCAGAAAATCCTTGGAATAATCAAGACTGATCAGGACAGGTACCTCAATTAATGCCCTTTTGATTTGGTTGAAGAATTCTCTGGGATCAGGATTCCACTTTACTTCGTTCCCCTTCCTAAGCATGGTTGTGATGTGCTTCACCAATTCAACAAAATTGGAAACAAACCTTGTCAGAAAATTAACATTCCCCAAGAAATATTAGACATCTTTCCTAGACCTCGGGAGTGACAAGGTTTGATTGCTTCTACCCTGTTAGGATCAATCCTGACTCCCTCAGTTGATACTATGTGCCCCAACAATTTTCCTTCCTGCATGGAAAATAAAGACTTCTTTGGATTTAGGGAGAGACCAAACCTTCTTCATTTCGAGAAGACTTTCCTCAGATGTTGACAATGTTCTTTATCAGATTTGGAGAAGACTGTTATGTCATCCAGATAAATGACCACAAATTTATCTCTTTCTCCAATGAAGGCGATGTCCATGGCTCACTGAAAGGTTGCTCATATGTTCATCGATCCAAAGGGAATTTTGGTATACATGAATGTGCCCCAAGGAGTGGTGAAAGTTGTCTTTTCTCTATCTTCAGGAAGGACATAGATATGGTTGTAGCCAAAAAAACCATCAATCATGAAAATTCTATATGTGCCTGCCACCCTCTGTAATATGTGTTCCATTTTTGGCAAAGGGTAATTTTCCTTCTTGGAGCTTCTATTCAGGTTCCTGAAATCCACACAGAGTTTGATTTCTCCATTTTTCTTCATTACTGGGACCAAGTTGGCCACCCATTCAAAATATCTCAAAGGGACAATGATTTGGGCATCTAACAGCTTCTTGACCTCCTTCTCCATAATAGGCAGCAACATAGGATTTATTTGCCTTAATTTCTTCCTAAATGGTATGGCCTCCTCCTTCAATGGGATATTATTCTCAATAACGCTGGTGTCATACGTTTTGAGGTATTCATAGGTCCAGGAAAACACATCAGCGAATTCTTTTAATAACTCATCATACTCGGCCCTCTGCTCCCTTGACATGCTACTTGACAGCTTGACAAACTTTGGATTTTTCTTCGTGCCAATATTACACTCAGCTACATCAGTATCCTCATTTGAAACCTATCCTTTATTGCCACATCGTTCCCATCGAACAATCTTTCTAAAGGAACTAGTCCCTTTGGAATGTGATTTCTAGGCAACTGAACAATATGGTGATTAGCAATTTTATTCAAAAATACTTCAGGGCGAGGGTCACCCTTGGAATCATGATCCTAATCAATGTGTAATGCAGAGAACTCATCAACCGACTCAAGAAATATTCTGATTTCAAGATCATCCTCGAACACCTTCCAATTCTTGATATTATCATGTACAAAGGGCCTATATCTAATCTTGACATCATACCTGAGCTTAGGTGGCAGTGGGATCTTGAACTGTCTTGCTCAGACAGTTAGAGAATCGGCCATGAAATTTTCTTCTCTGGGAACAAATGAAATGTTGAAACCCAAGAAAACCCTGTCAATCAGATCCCACACTTCATTTCTATAACTTCTGAGCCAAGGGTGTTTGGCCTGATAATCATTTCTAATCTGCTGGACAATCAAATCAGCATCCCCAAACACCGATATCTCCTCAATCCCCATGTATTTTGCATCCCTCAAACCCGAAAAAAGAGCTTCATATTCTGCCACATTATTGGTAGTCTCAAATTCCAACTTGTAGGACAAAGATATATTTTCCTGAGCATGGGAAACAAGAACTAATCCAGCACCAACACCTTCTTTAGAAGAGGCTCCATCAAAGAAAATTTTCCAAACAGGGGTAATCATAGGAGAGTCTTCACAGAGGGTTAGGAGCATTAGTGAGCTGCAATAAGCTAGATCCAAAATCAGTGTCAAGTGCGAATACAAGATGGTTGGTGGGGTCAGCTTCATCACTAATAATATAAACCAACTGAGCTTCTTTGTATAGTCTTCTATGTTCCTCCCCAAACACAAGAATAGTAGTATATGTGAGGTCCATATACAATGTTCCTCCAATTTTTTTTATCCGAGATATTGACAATAGCATGCCGAACTTGGGGGGAACATCAGCTACCATGATACCCATGACCATACTTTTCATGGGAAATTGGAAAAAGGTCACAACTAGATTTTTGATGACCCCAAGGAATTGCACTTTCCTAGAATCAAAAGAATATAAGTCATGATAATCTTTTGTGATTTCTAGTCCTAGTTCTTCCATAACAGTTTTGGGCATGAGATTATGAGAGGCCCCTGAATCCATCGGACAATTATGCAGTACCTTGTCATGTATGTTTAGTGATGTGTATAAGGGAGGGGATGAATCGTCTCTATCTTCTATCATGGGACCTAAGATGACTGTTGGTTTCTCATCTTGCAAATTGATCGAGTATGAGGGATGATACATAAGTTTAGCAAGCAACAGTTTACATAGGGATTTCTTAAAATCTTCATGCTTGACCAGCTCTGAAAGGGGTACCTAGATCCTAATATTTTGAACTTCATGATCAAAGTTAAAATAGGAGGGGGGGCACAGAATTTCTTTTACCTCTGGGATAGGACATTTGGCTACTGGTTGGGAATTTCGTGTTTTTTTTTCCTTGTTGCTTGTTGTGTCTTTGATAGAATTGTCTTCTTTGGGAGGCTACTCAGGGATGTCGGACTTCGCATCTTTCTTCTTGGACCTGAGGTTGTATATATTTGGGGTGTCACTCGCCTTATCCCCATGCTCAGCTCGTTTAATTGAATGTCCATGAGAGACTCCTCGTATGTTGATTGAGTTAAATGAGGAGAAGGAGATGCATCTTCAAGACAATGAATTTTTGGGTCAAGGTCCTCTTCCTCTCCACCATCATCTACGACAATGTTGTTCTGAAGAGGGGTTTGGATTTTCTGATCATCCCTGTCTCTATTCCAAGGCTCTCTTTTTATAATATGAGGAACATTGTTATTTGGCCTCCTAAAATTGCCTCTGTTATAAACATTTTGGGGATTTTTGTATGTCTGCTTTCCCTCCAATTACAACCTTTCCATTCTAGCTAAAAGTGATTTTAGTAACTTGGTTACTTCATCCATTTGATGGGGGAGGGCAGAGGAACTAGAGGTTGAGGCTTCATATCTTCCCCTTCCTCTGTCTCTATCATCCTTATTGATGAGTCGGTCAACTACCAATATGTTAGATTCTACTTCCAAGGATGCATCTTGCATATGAGCTAATGAGGTAGCTCTTCTCTCTCTTAACAGGAGGCAGAAATCAAGGTCAAAGGAATTGGCATAAAATATTTTGGTGGAGTCCTTTGTAGGCTTTATCTCACTGGAGATTTTATTGTACATTTTGTTGAATCTTTTGGAGAAGCCAGAGATAGACTCTCCCTCTTTTCTCTTTAGGGACTTGAACTCTATGATATAATACATGAAGTCCTTTTTATCCCTCCATTGTCCCCATTGTCTCAATAAAACATCGTCTAGAGCCTCAATCCTAGCAATGGATCCAGGAGCTAGGGCTCTAAACCACTTTTTGGGTTCTCCGTCAAGACCGTGGACAAAAATCCTCATCCATACGTCTTCATCTATTATGACATGGTTATCAACATAACTATGGAAAGTTGCAAGGTGCTCCTTTGCAGTTATATCTCCCTCTCCTGTAAATTTAGGTAGATGCTTAAGGTAGCCACCCGCTAGTAGGGCATTAAGAGGATGAGAAAGAACGAGAGGATCATATCGGGCAACTACTATGGCATCCATTCTATTTATAGGGGGATTAGCACCTGTCATAGGGACAATAGGTGGAGGAGAACTAGGAGGGGAAGGGGTTCAAACTAGGGATAATGGAACTAAGATTTTGGGAGGAAAGGGAAACAACAGAGGATTTGGAGAAAAGACTACAGGGATTGAGGGAAAAGAGGTTTCCCTTTTTGCAAAATCTGTAACTCTAACAGAAGGAGGAGTAATAAAACCTGGAGTGGGAAAATATTTTGAGGTCTGGGGTCTATACCAAGGTACAACTTCAGGGGAGAAAGGAGTGACAAGGATTTCTCCCTCCAATATCAGATCGAGAGGGGAAAACTCAATAGGAGCAATCCCAAAATTTAAAATTCGAGAAACTCCAACAGACGGTATGATAGGAAAATGAGAAGAAGATATCAGAGTTGCTAAAGGAGGACAGTAAAAATAATCATAAATACCTGGTTCAGAACTAGTTATCTTTGTCATTCAATCCAAGGGAAAATATTCAATTCGTCCCTGAAAACGACGCCAAAAATGTTAGCACCGGAAGTCACCCTTCAGATTGTAGGAAAGGCAAGCTCGATAACCATCAGAGTCTTATGTCACATGTTGGTTGTAAAAAGGTCAAATGGGCGCAGTCTCAGGAAAGTAGTGTCTTAACTCGGAAAACTAGGCTAGTATGCACGGATAGGTGAGGTCTTGATCTAACTTCAGACAATAATTTGTAGTAAGGGTGAGTAGGAGGAAGATCTTGAAAGGAAAATGTAAAGGTCTGCTATGGACATCAGGTCTTCCAGGAGCCTAAGGAGGAAAAAATAAAAAAACAAGATCTTCTTGGATTTAGAGCTTCAGGAAATTGAAAACACTATAACAATATTGCAATCAAACATCCATTACAACATAGTCATAATAATCCATGTGAATCCTTCAATCATGAACATTCAATACCAAACGCATAATAAGATGAAGGAAGAAAGTTGACTTAGATTAAACAAAAAGTCTCAAATACCGATACATAACCAGAAGCCAGAGGCTTTACTAAAACCTTACAATATGGGAGCTTTGCTCTACCATCGACCCTTTACAAAATATGAGGAAGAATCTTGTATACTCAGAGCCAAAACCACAGAAATGTGCTCGAGTAGCTACATTGAAGGCATTACGTATGCATGATTCCTGACAGACTATGCATGCAGTATCTGACTAGACGTGAACTTCGATCATATGCAAACGAGCTTTAGAATGGACCTATTGATGAGCTGACTAATTGACAGTCCTTTCTCAAGCTTTCCATTTATGGAAAAAATGATGTTCAACCACCACCAACCAACCTCAATAACTTCTTCATCAGGATCGAGAAGGACCAAGTCAACTCTGTACCTATAGGACATAGCAGCCTCATCATTCTGTCATCTGGATCTGAGTCGGATACTTGCGGGGAGGTTTGAAAATGGACATGGTTGTTGACGATATGATTGGCGTGCTCTCAGCATAGAATAGAAGATGGGAGAGGTCTAGGTGGACAGTCGTGAATGAGAAGAGGAGACTGAGGATGGTGTGGGGCCACACAAGTGAGAGCTGAGGTGTAATGGGATGGAGGTGGTGTGGAGCGAGGTGGCACAGATGGCGGGAGATGAGAAGGGGATAGGTACCAGCGGGATGGTGAGTGGAGGATAGGTGTGAGGGAGAGAAAGTGATAGGAGAGCGACCACTTGTCGACCTGAGATATGGAATTATATGCACATGCGCATATCAGGGATGCGGAAAGTGGTTTTACTCTTCACTGTTTTTGGGCCCGATGTGTGTCTCTGGCTGACATGTTGAGCCTCCACAAAACCATGGTTCCAATCCCTTCTTTCCTCACAACTTTTATTGTCTGTGCATGTGAGGCCCCGATATGATCAATGACCATTGATTTTGAGCACTCAAATCTCGTCCACACATATCTACGTGCCTCTTGACCCAATGCGCCAAACGGTCACATCGACCTAGGAGAACTTAGGATAAGCGTCATTTAGTGGGTTTTTAGCCCCTTTCTTTTCCTTTTGTCATATAGAGGCCAAAACCAATGGACAAACATCCCCCTACAGAAACATGTGATAACAATATTAGAGGAGGTTGATTATAGAAGGTTCAATTAGAACAATTTCAAGAGCAGTAGCTCTATTGTTAAGTGAAATGTGGCTTCTACTTAAAATTTGCAACCTCTCACTTTTATAGGAAAAAATTATGAGTTGTGATCCTTGACCATGAATTTTTTATTTAGGGGTCAATATGTATGGGAGATAGTCAAAAATGGCTATGTGGAACTTGTAGATCAGGAAACGTACAATACCCTCACACAAGTTGAGAAGGATGCTTTGAAATATCAAAGAAAGAAGGATGGAAATACGATGTTTTACACACATCAAGCCATGCATGAAAGCATACTCCCAAGAGTTGCATCAGCAAAGAAAGCCAAGGAAGCATGGGACACATTACAAACATCTTATCAGGGTATGGACAAAGTCAAGACTTCAAAACTACAAATTCTTAGAAGATATTTTGAACTTTGTCAATGAAAGATACAAATTTAGTAGATTCATTTTATACCCATGTTATTGGCCTGATAAATTAGATTAAGTCTCATGGTGAAACCAGAGAAGATAGAAAAGTAGTTGAGAAAGTACTTAGGAGTCTTCCTCTTAAATTTGATACCCTTGTTGTGACTCTAGAAGAGAGAAAAGACCTGAGTTAGTTCAACCTAGATGAACTACAATCTTCCCTCATAAATAATGAAAACAAATTAAATAGGTCAAACATGTCATTAGAGAATGCATTTTTCACGCAGTCATCTATAATTCGTGGAAAAGGAAGGGGCAGAGATAACTCTAGAGGAGGATGCAAAAGTTATGTTAGAGGTGGACGCAGTAGCAGTCCTAGAAACACTTGTGGAAGAGGTCAGAACCGAAATACTAGTCATCCAAGTAGTCATAATAAATCAAAGATTCATTGCCATTACTGTAAAAAGTATGGACATTATGCATATGAGTGCAGGAAGAGACAGTATAATCAGAACAAGCAAGATCAAGATCAGTCTCACAGCATAAATAGTCCCTCCATTCCTATGTTTATGGCATGCGTTGAAGCAATTCCTATAGTATCACCAATTGAATGCAATGTTTCCCAAGAAAGGCCATGCGACATATGGTATCTAGATTCAGGCCAACGTAATCACATGAGAGGAAACATATAATTGTTTTCTAGTTTGGATAAGTTAGTACAAACCAAGGCTACACTTGGAACAAATATCCAAGTCACTTTCTTAGGAAAAGGTAGTGTAAATATTTTAACTACACAAGGAGAACATAAAGTTATGCCTGATGTATATTATGTTTCTTGTTTGAAGCATAATCTGATAAGCACGGGACAACTGTTACAAAAAGGATACAAAATCTATATGAAAGATAATCACTGTGTGATTATGGATAGATGTCCAAGAAATCAACTTATTGCAAGAATTCAGATGACAAGAAACAAAATTGTTTCCATTGAAATTGAAGCCATCCAAGAAGAGAAATACAAAACAAGCTATTGGTAAATCAAAAGATGCACAGTTAGACATTGCATTTACAACAGAAAGTGTGTGCAGTTCCAGTGAAGAAAATAGTGTGCGCATTATCAAGAAAGGAGAAAGTGGCGCAAATATGCAGGAAACATTCCAATGTGAAGTACATGATGATTCTTAGATATGGCATTTCATATTTGGACATTTAAACTTTGGAGGTTTTAAGCTGCTACACACAAAGAATATGGTAAAAGGTTTTCCATTGATTGAAAAACCAGAAAGAATATGTAAATGATGTATTTTTGGAAAAAAAAATAGAGAGTCATTTCCAGTTGGCAAGCCATACAGAGAAAAAGATCCACTGGAAATAGTACATTCAAACATTTGTGGACCATTGCAAACACCATCTATAGCAGGAAGTACTTATTTTCTGACATTTATTGATGATTTCTCAAGAAAGACATGGATTTATTTCCTAAAACATAAATCTGGCGCATTGGGTTGTTTTCATTAGTTAAAATCACTTGTATAGATGGAGAGTGGTTATTACATCAATTTTCTAACAAATGACAGAGGAGGAGAATACATTTCAAGAGAGTTTCAGAACTTTTGTAAAGTTCATGGAATCTACAAGAAATTTACTGCGCGGTATACACCACATCAAAATGGTTTCGTAGAAAGAAAGAACAGAACCATCATGGAGATGGCATGCAATATGTTGGCATCCAAACATTTTTCAAATGAGTATTGGGATGAGGCAGTGGCAGCTATAGTATACATCTTGAACAGATGTCCAACAAAGAGTGTGAAGAAAAAAGTTCTTCAAGAATCCTGGACATGAATGAAGCATAATGTGGCGCACTTAAGAGTTTTTGGTTGCGTCGCATACACACATGTTCCAGATGAGATGAGAAAGAGGCTGAACAATAAAGGACATAAATGTATATTTTTTGGGTATTCTAAAGACACAAAAGGATACAAGATGTATGGCCCTATCACAAGAAAAATCATAATCAGCTGCAATGTTCAGTTTGAAGAAAATGAAGCATGGGATGGAAGCATAGCAAAGACAGTTGTAATTATTAACTCTATTGATCATGATGACACAGAAGATGAAGTGTTTCAAACACCATGTACAAGTCAGTGCATAGTCCCTTCTACACCTGGCACTACGATGAAAATCACAACACAAAATACTCCAATGAGATATGCAGGTGCATAGTCTACACCTAGAGCACAACAGACACCAACAAACAGTCTGAGTAGTTCTACATCTCCAGATCCAACTTTAGCAAGTCTGTTACCAAGAAAGATAAGAAGTCTGTTTGACATCTATAATGAGGACACAACAAATTCATTTTCAGTTTTTTCTCTATTTTCACAAATAGATGATCCTTTAAATTTTGAAGAAGCTATCAAAGATGATGTATGGGATTAATCCATGAATGAAGAAATCATATGCATAGAGAAAAATCAAACATGGAAATTGGTATATGTACCTGAAGACAAGGATGTGATAAGTGTCAAGTGGATTTAAAAGACTAGTAGGCAGTCTTATGTATCTAACAACAACAAGACCTGGTATTATGTATGGAGTGAGCCTTATTTCAAGGTTCATGGAAACTCCAAAAGAATCACATTGGAAGGTAGGAAAGAGAATTTTGAGATATGTGAATGGAACAAAAGTCTTTGGCATTATGTATTCTACTTCATAAGATTTCAAACTTATTGGATACACTGACAGTGATTGTGGAGGTATCATAGATGAAAGGAAAAGTACCTATGGGTACACATTTCATTTTGGAATAGGTATAGTATCATGGGAATCAAGGAAACAACCCATTGTGACTCTTTCTTCAGCAAAAGCAGAGTACATCGCAACTACAAGTGCAGCTTGTCAAGCAGTTTGGATGAGAAGAATGTTAAAATATATGTTGCAGGAACAACAAGAACCAATGAAAATATTTTGTGACAACAATTTCACCATCATATTATCAAAGAATCATGTGTTTCACAAGAAAACCAAGCATATTGATACAATGTATCATTTTATCAGAGAATTATTGAATAAAAAAGAAATATGTTTAGAGTTTTGCAGGTGAAAAGAACAAGTCACTGATATTTTCACAAAAAATTTAGCAAGAGATGCATGTCAACATCTGCGAAGTAGTTTGGGGGTCTGCGCGATGACAAATGATTGACAGTATATGTCAAATTCAAATTTTTGATGTAAATTTTGTAATCCCGCCTACTTATAATTAAGGGGGAGTTTTGGAAATAGTAATTACAAGTCGATGAGCTTTACATCTCTGCCAATTTGTTAGTCAATCTGCAAATACAAATTCGCAATTTTACTCAAACTCGGTCTTGTTAGTCGACAAGAAGAGGAGTTAATTAATGAAGCCGATCTTTATCTTTTTTGAGTCTAGTTAAGTAGATAGAAGTCAGTCGACATTTATTGTGGTATTAATTGTTGAGTCAATTTTTACTTCTACAGGAAGTCTTATCTATGTATGTTCGAATATGTAGGAAGCTTAAATGTAGAGAGACCGATAGACACAGAGGAGAGAAGCAACAACAACAGTTGAAGGTAGTCGAAGAAGTCTGAGAGCACAAGCTCTGTATGCAGAAAGCGTTTAGAAATTATAAGAGCAGAATCTCGTCTCAGTTATTATATTTTGTAATAATGCGTAGTAACTATTATTGTGTATTGACAAGCTCTATTATATTTTTTTATTTTATATTCTATGTATAGCACTATGTTGTCCTTGTATCACGAAATCATTCATTAAGTGTTTTATCACAACGTGTAGTAAATCATCGAATCTGTGTAGTAACGCATAGTAAGTCTTGAGAAGTTCAGTCACAATGTTTTGTGGCGTGCAGTATGTGTAACTACGCTACGCAAAGTTTGTGTGTCCGCTGTAGAAAACGTACTTCCCAATGAGAAAGAAGAAAAGACTTAAAATTAGTGAAAAAGCCCTAACAAGCAAGGAAAAATTGATTTCTTAGACACTGCATGCAGTTTCATAAGAGAAAATAGGGATATGGACCAAATATTCTGGGACCAAATATTTAATTAGTCATCATTTTCCTATAGGACCAAATAATAATCATCATTTTTCAAGAATGAACACGAACAAATGGGGTAATTATGATGGTTCCTGGTGATGTTGAAGACCATACGGGGTTGGAGCAGTCCACAGATAATTTACGATTCATCATTTTCCAAGAATGAAGAAGTAATGATGATCGTGTTTCAAGAGTGAACAGATAACCGTGCGGGAAAAATAACTGTGCAAGGAAAGGAATTAGGATGGAGATTGAACAAGTAATAATGATCATTTTTCAAGGATGAACAAATAACTGTGCAGGAAAAGGAAGAATTCGGATGGACTACAAAATGGGTGCCTTATTTTTCAGCTTCACACATCCATCTGCCCACAACTCCTCCATACTTGGCAGCTCTTTTAACTTGGAGCATCCACTAACATTTAGGAATCGAAGCACCCGGCATATGTTGTGAAGCGAGATGATCTCACGTCTATATACTGTGAAGAGCCTGTCTAAATGATGCATGTGGGATTACAAATTCATACAACGGAGCTTCTTAAGACCTGGAGAACTCGAGAGCGATTTTTTATAGTTTAACTCGAGACCTCTAAATGTTTATTAAAATTTTGTCCAATTCCGAAGTGATTTATTGACCTAGTCCATGTCAATATTCATATTTACATACAAAACTCTACTCGTTGAAGGAGATAGAAGGGGACAGAAACATATGAGGACTCAAATTGGAATTGATTTAAAAATTGATGAAGAGGTTGCTTAAATAATTTTTGAAGTTGGCCATAATTTTAAATTCCCCTAGTTGGATGGTGGTGGTGGTGTTACTTTTACTTCTTCAAACATGGTGACATGGTTTTTTTTTGAAGAATTGTTTGGCAGTTTGGTAGGAGGAGAGGAGGCCCCACGTTGGGTTGGTCATGCATGATCGCTAACCATTTATCAATGTGGTTGCATTACTCTCGACTAGGGAATCTCACTGCTCCACAACTAGGTTTTCCAAAGCTGCATTTGTCATGCTCATCCTGGCACCTAAGAAGAAGGGATCTTATGTCCCAATCACTCTCATTCCTTTGCCTAGTAGTATAAACTCTTCTATGATATATTATGGTGTGGAAATCTAGACATCAAGAAGTGAAGGATAATAAATAGCATAGAGTAGTTAGTGGATAATAATATTAAAATATAATTAAATAAAAGAGGAAGATGTAGTCAAAATGAATCATTGCCTCATTTTGCATCTAGCAAACTTCTAAAAAGAAGGCTACTCTATGTAAAACATATGCTTGATTAGAATACAAGTTACGTTCTATTAATTTTCTATCTGATTCTATATCAAATGGTATTAGAGTGGTTTTCTCTTGGCTTCCATAGCCACCACAAGGGATCCATTCTATTCTTTGTTAGGTTTCCATAGCCATTATACGGATTTTCTCCCTTGCCTTATTTGCCAATCACTAGGGATCCTCTCCCTCCATCTACAACAATATTTTTTCTCTTTTCTCTTGCATTCCAGGCTTTCGCAACCAAGGAAAATAAAGGACCTCGCCTCCTCTCTATTCAACATCCATAGCCAAGATAATAGGGACAAGCTCCCTTATGGTCTTTACAATGGAGACACTCCCTTTCCTAGTACTATGGCCACTATAACCACCAAGCATATTCACTAGAGGCACTTTGACATATATCAAAAACTCATGGCCTTAGTCTACCAAATACCTAAACATATTTGTTCCAAAGTTCTATGACTATCATCACTCTTTGTCTTGGAAAATATGCAGTATTTTCCAAGTGACTGCTTCTTAAATATCGACTTCAATTTGAACTTTTCCCTAAATATTATGATATCTACATCACAATTTCCCACCTCCTCCACTCTAGCATACACTATCCAATACATGCACGTCCCTTTCTGCAATATGAAGCAATTGCACTCACACATATGTATGACCACTCCCTCACTACTACCACAATCATTACCAACAACCATTGTAATCACTTCTTTGAACACAACCTCTTGGCTTCCTCCTGCACACAACTCAAAAGTTGGACACTATGGAATCTCATGGTTATTGTCTTCAGATAGATATTGGACAATATTTTGGGGTAAATGCATCATTGACCCTTGTAGATGAACCCTTAGCACAGGACAACAATGATGTTGTTTTCACAACTATCCTAAAGTATATTCCTCCCCAAAGAAGGAATGGGTGCATTTCTTTGAGCAGTGAATGCTCTCCAATGGGTGAAATTTTCTAGACTCCATATATGATACAAGACTTGTCAGTATCAACTGGTGCTCAACCACTTTCACCCAAAAATATGGCTCCAACCACAGCACGTAGTCCTATTTTTATGTCTTCACCAACTCGAAGGTCCACTATAACTCATGTTTCAAACAACAGTTACACCTTTATAGGTAGGCCAAGGAAAACTACAAATATTTTAAATTGATGCAATCAGGAGTTGAGGAACGAGAAAATGTAGTCATTGCCTAGTTGGTTAGGTTCAAGCTCCAACTTTGAGAAATATTTACCTAATGGAACTTTGAATACGAATTGTCAGTAGTTTTTGGAAGCCCTTAAATGCATATGAGGGATGCAATCTTCATGCGGAGAGCCAAACAATACGGACTGATCAAGGATGGGAAGTCCTACATCATCAATGTGCATAAAGGCAAGTCAAAGATCTCACTCGTAAGTGTCAACCAAGCAAAGAAGTTGATTAGTTCTAGTAAGAAATATGTTTTTCTTTTGTTAACAGAATATCATTCTGATGATGAGTCAATGAGAGTGAAGACATCCCTCGAGGGGTGTACTAAAGAGAAGAAACATCAATTGGAGAAGTTGATATAGACATACAAAGGAGTGTTCTTGTAGCCTAAATGGATACCACCTAAGAGGGAAGTGGAGGATGAAATACAATTACTTCCAAACTCCCCATTGCAAAATATTGGGTTGTATAGACAATTTGTTCTAGAAGCAAATGAAGTAAATAAGCAGTTGCAGTAGTTTTTAGAGAAGGGTGTGATTCGACCAAGTAACTCACCTTGTGGATCACCCATCATAATTGTGCCGAAGAAAGATGGGACTTGGAGAATGTGTATCGATTACAGGGCATTGAACAATATTACACTGAAGAATCAATACCCCCTACCAAGGATCAATGATCTATTGGACCAGTTATAGCATGCCAAGTATTTCAGTAATCTAGATTTGAAATTAGGATATCACCAGGGTTGGGTCAAAGAAGAAGATACTTGCAATACTACCTTCAAGACAAGGAAAGTTTTGTATGAGTGGTTGGTTATTCCATTTGGTTTATGCAATGCACCGACTACATTTATGAGACTAATGAATGATTTTTTATGCCCTTTTCTAGATTCATTTATTATTTCTTATTTATATGATGTACTAGTTTATAGTGCTACCTAGGAGGAACAAATCTCACATCTTATGTAGGTGTTAGAGACTCTGAAAAAGCACTAATTGCTAGCTAATCTCAATAAATGTGAGTTTGTTCAACATTCTTTAGTATATTTTGGGTATGTGAACAGTGGAGGGGAGCTCAAGATAAATCCCACAAAGATGGAGGCCATCATGAAATGGCGAGTTTTTACAAATGTCACTAAAGTTAGGAGTTTTTTGGGGGAAGCACAATAATTTTAGAAGCTCATAGATTCATTTTCAGTGGTAACTGCACCACTCCATGCCATAACAACCAGTTGTAAGAGTTTCTAGTTGGGGAAGAATCAACAAAATTTCTTTGATGGGATAAAAATAAACATCATTCAAGCACTAGTGCTCACACTACCAAACTTGTTGAATCCTTTCGAAGTGGAGATAGATGCAAGTTGGTATTCCATGGGAGAAGTACTAATGCAAGGAGGAAGGCATGTATGATAACATTCTGAAGTATTTCATGGGGCATTTCTCAACTACCCTACCTACGACAAGGATCTCTATTCCTTGGTACAAACAGTCAAAAAGTGGAAACACTATCTGATAGGAAAGGAGACCATCATCCACATAAATCACCATCCACTATAGTATTTGTAGGCTCAAAGTAATATACAACAAACTAGACATTACAAGTGGATGGGGTTTTTACATCAGCTTCATTTGGTCATAAAGTATAAGACAAGTAGCACAAACAAGTTGGCAGACATGCTTTCACAACCACCTGTTGTAGGAAAATCTGCCTGCGGACAAGTAGATCGACCTCTAAGGCTTGACCTTAACCCTAGAAGGGAGGATGATAGGGAGGATGATAGAAGGGAGGATGATAGAAGTACCTTTTAACCGACGTTTGTCCCTGCACGCTCCGAGTTGCGCTCCAATCCTTTTGCTCCTCGATAAGGTCTGTGGACAAAACAAGATACAACCACTTCCTACTCTATTGACATTAGCTTGAAAACAGATCTACCAATAGATGATAAGTTCATGTAACATTGAACAACATTAGACACGAACTAGAAAGAAACAGGCCAAGCTTGTCATATTAATGAGAATAACGACAGCAGTACTTACAATCGTAGATGCGAATGCGACAGCTTCGTCAAATTCTCTTCGTCTAACCCTTGCCTGAAAGATCCACAACCTGGATAGCAGCAGCTGCACTAATTACTCTTCTCTAGCAGATTGCAAGTTTCCTCCAAGATCATAAGTTTCACATATGTAATTCCTTCCTCCTTTCTCCTCACCATAGAGCTTGCTTAAATAGGTTGGGAAGAGCCTAACCACTTGAGTTATGTTTAGAACCAGTTAGGAACCTCTTCCTTGGTTGAGAGATATTTTGACAAAACCAAGAATTCGAGCTCAACTGCCTCCTAAACTTGAATGATTCTCCCCTTATTCTTCTCACCGGGCTAACTGTTCACCCAGAATAGGGAGCGCTCCTTCAGAAGGGTCACAGAGCGCTATAACGCTCCCAGAAAGGTTCAGAGAAGCGCCAGCGCTCCAAAGTTGGGAAGCGCTCCTACAAAGGGGTGGAGGGGCGCTATAACGCTCCTCAGCCATGGTGGAGGGGCGCCAACGCTCCTCAGGTAGTGTTAGAGGAGCGCTCCCCTTCCAAACCCTTGATTATGAAGCCTTCTAAGGTGTTAAGAGATGTTTGACTTCAGCAGACCGATTTCCTCCCTTCAAACTGAGTAAATGAGATGTTTCAAGTGCCAGAGTAGTGTCGTCATTCAGGTAAAATGATTCAACAGTATCTACGACACTCTGCGACCAACTTGCGACATTTGCGACAAGCTGTACAGGAGTTGCGACACTTGCGACAAGCGAGAGGCATGTGCGACACTTATCCAGTTGAGTGATTTAGATGTGTAACAGAATGCCCCCCAAAGTATGAAGTTAGAATATGCGGACTGATGAATGAAGTACTTTGTAGATGTTCAAGCAAGGGTTTAGACTTGGAGAACCTGACGGAAGTTGCACACAAACATCCAACCAATATCATGACATATTTCAAAACCCAAGGCAGGCATACCTATGCTTGGGAGATTGAGACATGTAAGGTATGGCCGCCATAAAATACACTGCGGACCCATAATTGTACTGACAAACAAAGGTATAGCCACCAAAGATACAATGTGGATCTATACTGGAGTGACTCAAACTGATCGTAGCCATGAGAAATACACAGTGGATCTACGAGATTATAAAACATAGCCACGACCAATACAATGCGGATCTATGTAACAATGCATGTGACATTTGTCCAATAGAGTTCCTTCGCAACCTGGGCGAAGCATATATCAAAGTGATGGCTCAACCCAGGGTCTTCATACCAATCTAGGAATGGCACGAATCTGACCATGTGAATGGATGTCTTGACGTCGAACATGGCAGAAACCACTTGATTACCGGTCAATGATGTAAACCGTTAACAAGTTCGGGGGAGATCACCATTAATGTCAATGATTCCCGAGGTACCCTAGTACATTCCAGTGAATGTGAATAGATGAGCTGAGGTCGAACACTCGTGGAATCATTCGATCAGGGGTCAATGATGTAAATCCACTGTCGAATGTGAGGAGGCCCGCCATTGAGGCATGCAGGTCCCAAAGTACTAATTGGTTTCTAAGTCTGATTCCTGGATGATGTGTTGGAGTCGACAGGGATAGACTCATCGAGGGAGCGCCTTGATGTATCCCCCATCAACGACACGAAACAGATATAGAGATGTAAGTGGTAGATCAAATGGACATGGACTGACACAGGTTTTGAATCAAGATATTAGGGATGGTTGACTCTCGAGGCGGATACTTCCCTTGAACACTGAGGCACAATAGCAAAACATGACATGGACCAAAATCGTGCAATGGATACTGCGACTTACGTCGGGTGACCCAAAGGAGTGAAAGGAGACTCAAAGGTTGGCTCAGTGCAGAGGTTCAGCAGATTATGATATGGGTAAATGACAAAGTGTCGTGTTCAAGGGCGACTCTAAGAAGTGCTAGAAGGTGTTCTCAAGAGACTGCTTGGCTTGTTCCTTTCAATTTTCCCCCCATCTAGATAGATGAGTACCTCTTTTTAATTTAATGAGCTCGAGGAGGATAACACATGCTCGATATAACTTACCTTCGGTAAGTTCCTCTTCCTTTGTTTAATGAACAGGAAGATATAAGGGTCCAGTCCCATATGGGTCTGTCGATGTGTGCTTTAACGAGTCCAAAGACAGAAAAATCGAAGGTTTTTCGGGATTATAGAGTTTGGAAAAATGCTTAAAAGAGAACTCTCTCAGTTCCTTTTTCGTACAGTAGTCAATCGAGACCGAAAAAGGTTTAAACTATCGCTCGAAAGACGCCCTTTCTGACCTTTTAACGAGTGTGAAAGGAAGCAAGGTCACTCGACAATCTTTTCATATTTTAGAGAGTCTGAAAAGGGTTTAAAGGAGACTCCAGGGGGGTTGCTTTTTCGTGTGATGGTATTGGTACGGGTCCGAAAAAGAGATAAAAGTTTACCCGGTTGCGTTCTCATATTGTCGAGCTTGAGAACGAACTAAGACTATGCTCGTAACTATGACAAGGTGAAAGACGTATCAGGATTGCCAATAACCTGCGATGACAGAAACTAAAAACCAAGGATTAGTGAGGTCATTTTTACCAGTAGAGAAACCCAAAATGACTATAGTCTATGAAAATGAAATTTTTATAAATATGGATTGATTCAAAAACTTCATTTACCATTTTATTCACAAGGATTTGTGGAGCATTGGGGAATCTCAACTAGAGCCAAACTTGTTCTTCTCGCTGCGAAAGCTACGGTTGATCGTTTTTCATACCGTTCGAACCAGGTAAGTCATCGTTCATTGCTCTTTAAATTGTATGGTTCCAATTTGATTTTAATAGCATTATTATTTTGAAACATGAAGCCCTAGGTCGACCATTTTGGACCAAATCGGCCTCCTCTTAAAAGTTAATAAAATGGGGAAAATTATCCACGAAATTGCATTGGAAAATGGTGGTTAAGATGCTTGGACCTTAGCCATGGATTAGATCGACCATTTTATCCAAAGAATTCGACAAAAACTCCCCCCATGGGCCCACACACCCCCTCAAAACGTTTTTTGATTTTGTCACGTTTTAATCATTGTTGAGTGAATTTTAAAGAATGTGGTGGTCTAAAATGATGATTGGTCACCTTTAGATGTCATGGGTATTTGTTTCTATGTCCAAAAATGCTTTTTGAATTTTGCCAAAATGACAAAAACGTGGGAAATGATGGAAATTTTGAATTTTTGTTTTGTAGACATATTCGGCCACCATGATCGAGTGGAAAGAGCGGGAACATGAAATGGATGACATAGCTGCTCTACGGAGTCCCCGTACGCGGGCTGCTTTGAGGTTTTGCGGGTTACTCAAGTTCTTCAAACTGCAAAAAATGAAGAGTGAAGTTCCATTGCTCGAGCACATCATTGGTCTCTGGGACATTAATGAGCAGGGATTCCGCATTGGTACGCAGCTCCTGACTATCGAGTTGGAAGACGTGTATTTTCTGACCAGCCTCTCAAAAAGAGGGGTTCCTATAGCTTTCACTGGGAAGAGGACATTGCCAGAGCAGGTAGACGTGTATTTGGCACGTCATTGTGTTCCGGGGGCAAGATTGGTGGGGGGTCGGATTCCTATCAAGGATATCTGTGACCTGTCTCTTTGATCCATTTTGTTTGCTATCACTAGTGCGACTAGTAGCACCAGTGCCCATTTGGCTTCGAGGTCACAGGTGGCTTATGGCGTTCAATGTCTAGAGCCCACGCTATTCAACTGGAGTGCGGCATTCCTTCGTAATGTGAAGGAACAAATTTCTCGATGCAGGAACGGTCAAAAGCAGTTTGGCTATGGTTCTTTCCTAGTCTCATTTTTCTTGGAGCGCATCCCACAGATGCAGCCTCAGATTGCATTGGCAGTTTGACCAGTAGATGAGCCTCGGATGGAGAGGTGGACTAGCCTGTCCCCGAGGTTGGTTTCGGAATCGGAATTCCGTTTTACCGGTGACTTCTTTGCCTAGTTGAGGTGGCAGTTCCTTTGGATTGAGGACTTCCCATATGCAGATGTTGATTTCCGCGGGAGTATGGATTTGATTCTACTCGAGGGGGAGGATTGGGATGAGTCAGGTAAGAGACCAAGACATACCTTGTCTAGTTCGCTTTTTGTTTTTGGTGTATATATATTTTTTTGTGTATGTAAGAGAGTGCTAACAGATGTTTTTGCTTTCGATGTGCAGACAAGGGAGCAGTGCGCCCAGTGGACATACCAGCGCTAGGACGTCGCGGTGGAGTTCCAGTTGTAGCAGACCCAGTAGTACCGGTGGTGGGCCTTCAGGAGGTTGAGAGGAACCTTCAGGGGCTCACGATGGGTATCCCTCCTCTTCGGAGGGGGGACGTACCTCTGCATTTGCAGCGACATACTGTAGGGGTGCCAGAGAATATCAATTCTCTATTGAGGCATGTAGTGAACACAGTGTTATATTACACTCAGCACAATGTAGCACGGGGAGATTAGAGTTTCCCCGAGTGTCATGTTTTTGTACGCCTTGTCTGGCGAAGTTGTATGGGTGGATGAGCCCAATATTTTGTACTCTTACAGACTTTTTGATGTAATGTAAACATTTCAGTCACACCATATATATATTTATATACAGTTTTGAGTTTTATGATGTCGATGGTTTGTACATGATGATGTTGTGATGTGTTTTCGATTTACATGTAATGTACAGTTTTTTGCTTTCCTTGAATCTTATCTATGGGCTAAGTATCTATCCATGATGTAATTGGATAATGAATCTGAAACACTATTAAGTTCTCTTGGAATGTGTCTGTATTCAATATAATCGAACATTCGTTCGAGACGGCGAACTTGCAAGTGTAGGCGTAGCAGGATAGGATTACGGATAGCGTAGATGCGGTTGAGTTGATAAACCACGAGTTGGGAGTCTAAGTACATGATGATACGAGAGATACCTAGGGAGGAGGCCTGGGTTAACAGTCCAATGACAGCGTGATATTCCACCATATTGTTGGTTGCTGGTCCTAAACAGATGCCTCCTGAACTCACCACCTCGTCAAACTGATAAATAACCCATGCTGCCGAAGCAATATTCTGGGTATGTCGGCTGGCACCATCCGCGAACCCAAAAAAGATAGGAAAGGCAGACGTCATCTGCGCATGAAAACACAGGCACAGTCATGAGTGGCAATGGAAAAGACTCGAGCACGTGAAAGAAAAGGCACACCAAACTTAAAATACAATAATGTACAAAGTACAGATGCTAGGTTATCTAGGCGTAGTACTTCTTAAGGTAAAGCCCGTTTCGGGGCTCTCCTAAGGAAATTCCATCATAATCCACTAGTTCGTAAGCACCTCTGTGTAAAACTCTCTTCACGATGTAAGGACCGTGCCACATAGGTTCTATCTTTCCTGTTCCCAATTTATCATGTGCTTGGTTGTAAACAAGGACTAAGTCGCCTTCTACGAAGGCTTGAGGTTGGACAGATTTTTCATATTGACTTTTGATTCGTTTCTGATGTGCCTCATTAATAAGGGCAGCATCACGACGTGTTTCGTCCAGTTTGGATAGGTATAAGAATCGTTCTTCTTCCACAGAAGTATGGGGCAGGAGTTCTACCTTCAATTTGAGTGACGGAATTTCGCACTCGATGGGTAGTACGGCTTCGATGCCATAGACCAACTGGAAAGGAGTGAATCCAGTTGAGGTTTTCGCAGACGTGCGATAGGCCCAGAGAGCGGAAAACAGTTGTAAATGCCACGATGTCTTGTTTTCCCCCACCATGCATTGGATCATGGTTTTTAGGACTTTGTTGATAGATTCAACTTGTCCATTTGCTTGTGGATAGTAAGGGGATGAGTTTTCATGGCGAAAACCCAATTTAATGTGTAATTCGCTCATCATCTAGTTCTTGAAGTGTGCACCATGGTCGGTGACAATGGCATGTGGTACTCCAAAACGAGTAATGATGTGGTTAAAGAGGAAAAGAGCTGCGGTACGACCATCGTTCAAGAAGGTAGGCATAGCCTCAGCCCATTTTGTGAAATAGTCGACGGCGACGATGATGTAACCATGCCCCCTGGCTGAGGTAGGCTTACACTGCATGAAATCGATACCCCATTTTGAGAAGGGGCCGATGGCGATAATAGGGTGCAGTGCAGTGGGGTGGGTTCGTGCCTTCTTATTGAAGATTTGGCAGGGTGGGCATTTTTTGACAGCCTCGATGCAATCTTTGAAGATAGAGGGCCAAAAGTAGCCGGCACGTAGGATTTTTTGGGCTGTGGCCATCCCGGAAAGGTGACCACCACAAGCGCCAAGGTGACAAAGACCGATATTGACTCAAGTGCATAATTTCATATGACTCCTCATAGGGAATGGTTTAGTGAATATGAAAAGTATGATGGTGGTGATGTCTTCCTAGGAGATGACTCAACAACCAAAATCACGGTACATGGAAGGGTTAAGTTGTTGTTGAAATATGGAAGGATAATAACTCTCCCTGGAGTTCTGCACATCCCAAATCTAGATAGGATCCTAATATATGTAAGTAAGTTGGATGATGCAGGTGTGGATACTTTATTGGGAAAGGGAACTTGCAAAATGGTCAGAGGAGAAATGGTGTTAATAAGGGGAGTTCGATGTGGAACTCTGTACAGGTTTTTGGAATGCACTTATAATGGTTGGTGTAACAGTTTTGTTGTCCCAGAGTAGAGAAATAAATAAGACAAGATTCATATTGTCCCTAGAAAGAATACCATGTTATGGGATCAAAGACTGGGACATATTGGAGAAAAGGGTCTTCGAACACTACATGGTAAAGGTTTGGTTGAAGGTATGTCTAATTTCACCTTAGATTTTGATTTATGTGAGAATTGCATACATGGTAAATATAATCGAGTAAGATTCCCATATGGTGCTACAAGGTTAAAGGGGATCTTAGAGTTGATACAAAGTGATGTGTTTGGAACTATGCATGTTCCATCACTAGGTAAATCTGTGTATTATGGTTCATTCATAGATGATTTCTCAAGGAACATATGGATTTATTTTCTTAATAATAAATATGAGGTATTTGATCATTTTAAATAGTTTAACGCTTTGGTAGAAAATTAGATAGAGAATAAAATAAAGGTGTTGAGGACAGATAATGGTGGAGAATTATTTGGGAATGAATTCGAAGAGTTTTGTAAGAAGTGCGATATAGAAAGGAAGAAGATTACTCCATACACACCTCAACAAAATGGGGTTGCAGAAAAGATGAACAAGACATTGATGGAAAAATAAAGGAGCATGCTCAATGGTGTCAGTTTGGGACAATAATTATAGGAAGTAGCAGTGGGTAATGCATGTTACATAGTAAATATATTTCCCTCATCAACGTTGGTGGACAAAAATCCACATCAGGTATGGATTAGTAAGAAAACTTCTCTTAAACATCTCAAAGTTTTTGGTTTTGATGCTTATGTACTTGTTCCAAAGGAAAATAGGAGTAAGCTAGATAATAAAGCTAAAATGTGTATCTATATTAGTTATAAAGATGGTATGAAAGGATATAAGCTTTGGAACCCAGAAAGTAATAAGATTGTTTATACTGTGGGATGTTGTTTTTAGAGAGGTTAAAGATGTTCCCAAACATGAATTCCTACCAAGGCAAGAATAACCTAATAAAATAGAGTTTGAGTTGGATGAAGCAAAATCTGAACCAACAGAAGAAGATGAATAATAATAAGAAGAAAATCATACTCCAATATTGAGGAGATCAATGAGGGAAAGAAGGAAACCAGAAAGGTATATTCTACCTGATTTTCATGCTAATTTTGATTTATATATTATTGATGATGATATATAGTATTACATATATAAAATAGTATGTAGAACATAAATATTTTAACTAGAAATGGCAGAGAAACAATGATATAATAAAAACAATACAGAATAACACCAGAAATAACACTTTAATTACTGATATCAATGTTCACTTTCCTCTTCAAGGGGGAAACCTCTAGTAGAGTAGAGCTCTATTACAATAATATCCAAGCTAAGATTTCTCATACCCTCTACTTCTATTTATACTCTATCTATCCAAAAGAACAATCTAGAGGACGATCCTTCTAGAAGTGGAAGCTTCTATTAGGTCTTCTTACATTTGACTTATTCTTACTTATTGCTAGTCCTTATTAATATTATTTTTTATTAAATGGAATTATATTATTCTACCTACATGAGGGGTTAGGGAGGTTAGGTCCTTAACATGCCCTCCCCCTTGAAGAACAACCTTGTCCTCAGGGCTTCAAATGATGGAATTGTTGTAGAATGGTTGTCGGCTCCTGGGTGGAATCTTCTGGAGGTGTATCTTTCCATTGGACTAACACTTCTTGGATGGTGCACTTACAAAGATGATGCTCTCTCTGGGACAAAACTTGTTGTGGATGTAACCATATGGAAAATTCTTCATCCAACTTAGGGAGACTAGTTTGAGTTTGGCACTTTGTTCCAATCACCTTCTTTAAGCAAGAAATGTGAAAAACAAGATGAAGCTTTGAATGTCTGGGTAGAGCTAATTGATAGGCCACAGACCCCACACGCTTGAGAAATGTATAAGGACCATAAAATTTGGGAGCAAGTTTCTGACAGTGTTGAGATTTGAGTGAAGTATGCTTATAAGGTTGTATTCGAAGAAATACATCATCCCCTTCAACAAAATGGCATTTGGAACGACCTTGATCTACTTGTTGCTTCATGCGATTCTGGGCCATGACCAAATTGTCTTTGAGGGAACGAAGAATATCCTCGTGGATTGTAATATTTTTGTCAATATCTTGAACCTTCGAGACCCCTTGCATACAGGAGATAATTGATGGGGGATTTTGGCCATAGACTGCTTCAAAAGGAGTCATACAAGTAGTTGTATGGTAAGATGTTTTATACCACCATTCAGCTAGGTGTAACCATTGGGCCCACTGATTTTTTCGCTCATATGAAAAACACCTCAAATATATTTCCAAACACTTTTTGACAACTTCAGCCTAGCCATCTCTCTGGGTTGATAGGCAGTGCTGAGATGCAATTGGGTGCCCTGTAGCTTGAACAATTCTTGCCAAAAATTGTTGGTCAAAGTGGGGTCTCTATCAGAGACAATAGAATTAGGCATGCCATGAAGCTTGAAGATATTATCCATGAATATTTGAGCCACTGTGGAGGTTGTGAATGGGTGTTGAAGAGAACAAAAATGAGAATATTTGGAGATATGATATACTGCCACCATGATGACTGGCTTATTTCCTGATTTAGGTAATCTCACAATGAAATCCATAGAAATATCTCACCAAATAGTAGGGGGAATCATAAGCAGTTGGAGTGTTCTTGAAGCTTTAATACTTTCTTCCTTGTTGCATTGACATACCTCACATTCAGCCACAAAGGTGCATATGTCATGTTTTATACCTTCCTAGAAAAAAGAACGTTTGACCCGTTCATAGGTTTTGGTATACCCTAAATGCCCGACTATGGGTGAGGCATGAAGTTTAGAATGAATTATGGATTTAAGTTGGTATTGCTTGCATAAATACAAACATCCTTTGTAGCAAATCGCTTCATTATGCAAGGAGTACCCTGGAGAAACTAAAGAATTGTGTTGCAATTGGTGGAGCAGGATAGAAATTTTGGGGTCTTGCAACCATTCCTTATGAACAAATTAGAGCTAATCTGGTACAATGACAAAGAGGGAGAAAAGGGACTTGTCTTCTTCATATTTCCATGAAAGAGCATCAGCCACTACATTTTCCTCACCCTTTTTGTAAATGATCTCATAATCATATCCAAATAGTTTGGTCACCCATTTTTGTTGCGTCAGGGATGAAATTTGTTTTTCTAGGAAATACTTGAGACTCTAATGATCAGTTTTGATTTGGAATCGTTGACCCAATAAATAAGGACTCCAGAGATCAACAACATGCGGAATAACTAACATTTCCTTTTCATAAATGGATTGGCCCAAATGTCATTCTGAAAGTTGTTTTCTAGTGAAGGCCAAGGGTTGACCATCTTGCATGAGGATGGCTCCAATTCATTTCCTGGAAGCATCACATTCCAACATGAATGTCTTTGTGAAGTCTGGGAGGGATAGGACAAGGGTCAAGCACATAACATATTTTAACGCTTAGAAGGTGTCAGCACTCCGTAAATCTATTTGGTTGATAAACAAACGAAGAATGTAACTTTTTCAACCACTTTAAGACCTGAAACTAGCCTTTCAAATATGGAGAGGAATCTCTCAAAAATGGTGCGACATCTACGCAGGATATGGCTTTGAAAATCAATGGCTAGATTCAACACCTTTGATATAATGGGTTCTAGTTATATTGGCGCAAGAAGGTAAGACTTGGGCTATGGATTCGATTTGAGGAAATGACAGAGATAAATGACTCAATGGTCGGACTTGAGAGGATAAGGCTAGGCGACAATAACCTTCAATCCACTGTGCGACAACATCCTATGCGTGAAGAAATCCACTACGTTACAACATCCTATGCACGACAGAATCTACTGCACGACATAAATCCACTGCGTGATGAAATCCACTGCGCGAAAAAATCCTTTGCATGGTGAAGTGCTCTACGTAGCACGCAGAAAATTTTGCAATGCATAATTGCAAATGTAAATGGAACAAATAAATGATAAGCTTCCTTTTGAAATTGACCCAGTCATAAAAACAATATGGGTGCTAACATGCATGAATTTGCAATTTGTTGACAAACCTATAAACTTAGCTATGAAAATCATGGTGCTAGCAGAAGGCATGATCCACAGCTGAAGTCCAAGTGAAAGGCTGAAAGCATTTTTTTATAGGGAAGTGAGAGGAGCTACAATCTTTCCATAATTCCGAACAAACTTCCTATAATAGCTCGTTAAACCCATAAAACTATGCAAGCTCTTAAGAGTTTTAGCGCAAGGACAATCTTGTATAGATTCAATTTTCTTAGGATCCAAGAGGACACCATCCATGCCGACAATATGACCCAGGTATTCCACTTTTGAGTCACCAAAGGAACATTTAGATTGTTTGAGGAAAATTTGATGTTTGGAGACTATATGGACAACTTGATTCACATGGGAGAGATGGGATGGCCAAGTTTTACTATATATGAGAATATTATCAAATAAAACTAAGACAAAATGATGGAGAGAATGACAGAAGACATGATTCATAAGACTTTGTAAAGTGGAAGGAGAATTACACAATCCAAAGGGCATTACCAATAATTCATAATGACCCTCATGAGTGAGAAATGAAGTATTGGGAATGTCTTTTGCTTTCATACAGATCTGGTGGTAGCCAGAATGTAGATCCAATTTGGTGAAGTATTAAGAACCACTAAATTCATTCAAGAGGTCATCAATGACAGGAATGGGGAATTTGTCTTTGATTGTGAGTTTGTTGAGGGCACAGAAATCATGACACATGCACCAAGTACCTTCTTTCTTGAGTACCATGACCACAGGGGAAGAATAGGGGCTATTAATGGGACAAATAACATTGTCTTCGAGTAATTCATGAACAGTGTTATCAATTTCATTATTCTAGGAAAAGGGATGACAATAAGGCTGAACATTGGGAGGAATACTGTCTGGGATGAGAGGGATGGAATGATCATGGACTCCATGGGAAGGGGGAAATTCTTGGGGGGTGGTAAAACAAAATATGGTGGTGAGAGAGGATAGATTGGAGGTCAGGATGCACATAAGGTGTCTCAACAACATGAATGGAGTGGAGTTGGGATATAATTCCCGAATGACCTTTTTTGAGGATATTTTCCATGCGATGGGAATTGATGATCTCAAGGGAACCTGTGGTGATGCCTTCAAACTTATATTGTTGTCCCTCCTAGTGGAATTGCATGGTTGAGTCCTTAAAATCCATGGCAATGGGGCCTAGAGTGTGTAACCATTCAACACCAATAAAAATGTCACAACCACCCATGTCTATATCAAACATATGGGATTTCAGTTGATACTAACCAATTTGGAGTCGCACATTTTCATAGCGTCCCCCACGTTTCATGGAACCACCATTGGCAATTTTGATTTGAAAATTATTGATGGCACGGATGTAACAATTGACTTCTTGGGAAATGTGGCGATGAATAAATTTATGGGTGCTACCACTATCCACAAGGATTATGACTTTCCTATTTTTGATGTAACCAATTAATTTAAGAGTCTATGGAGCAGAGAAGCTAGTGAGGGAATTAAGTGAAATCATCGGGTCAATGTCTGGTGGGTCAGAGGGTGGGGTGAGGTCAAAAGGTGGTGTTAGTTCCTCCACATGTGGAAAAACAACATCTTCTTCAGAAATATCCTCAGTCACGACCATAAAAATATTTTGTTCCTTATGCTTGTGTCCGGGAAAATATTTGTCATCACAATTATAACAAAGACCCTTGAGTTAACATTCATCCATTTCAGCCCCGGTTAATTTCTAGATATTGAGGGGAGTTGCAGGAGGGGAAAAATGGGTGGGTTTAGGGTGAGGAGGAAAGGATGGTTTGTGGGTCTAGGAAGACACAATCTGTTGGGCTTCCTTGGCTCGTTGAGTAGCTTCCAACCAATTATGGTGGCGTGCCATGAGAACATGGGAAGGAATTTAATCTTTGAGGCCACTGATAAAAAATTCCCTAAATAAAGCATCTAACGTGCCTTCCATTCTGAAAGCCAAGTGCTCAAATGCGGAAATAAAGTCTTCCACTGTCCCAAACTGCTTTAACTTGGTGTCATTTTTGTCATCGACATTTCGAACCCGAATCAGAATTCATCATCAGGACTAATCGTCAATTGATAGCTTGTTGATCTCGGTCAATTAATAGTTAAGATGCAAGATGTTTTAAGATTTAACCTAAGTTGGTTGTCTAAAAACCTAACTTACAGAGTTTTTAAACAAAAATTAAACTAAATAATAAATTAATAATATATCATAAATTATTACTAAGGTTGAATGTAAAAGTTTTAATAGTGTTTTAATTTTATATATGTATAAATATAAGTCTAGGGTTTTGAATTAGATTGAATTTTTATTTATTTTATTAGTACTTTTAATTAATTGAATTATATTTATAGTTAATGTAAGAAGGAATCATTTTAGTTATGGTTTGGTTGTTTTAAGGTTAGAGTTAGATAGTTATTTTATTACCTATTAGTACTTTTATCTTTTGTTTAAATTTAATGTATAAAGTTTAGTGAACTAATAAATTAATAATAGATCATAAATTATTACTAAGGTTGAATGTAAAAGTTTTAATAGTGTTTTAATTTTATATATACTTATATATAAATATAAGTCTAGGGTTTTGAATTAGATTGACTTTTTATTTATTTTATTAGTACTTTTTAATTATGGTTGGGTTGATTTAGGGTTAGAATTAGATAGTTCTTTTATTTTATTACTTATTAGTACTTTTAATTTATGTTTAAATTTAATGTATAAAGTTTAGTGAACTAATTACTACATTATGTAAAGGAAGATTTTAGTTATGGTTTAGGTTTTAATTGATTAGAATAAATCTAGGGTTTCAAAGGATTGTTTCTTAGAAGTGTTAAATTGTGTATTTAGTATGATTTTTAGTATTATTAGGTCTAAGTATTGAAGGTTTGTGTATATAAAAATAATCTTAATATGTTTAGGATACTAAGTAGATACATATATAAGAGAAATTGGGGTTTTAATATATATAGTGTCAAATGATTAGGGTATATGTAAGTTAATTATTAATATATACAGTAGTAAGTGTCTATAATTAGAATTTATAAAGTAGGTAATACAGGTTAGTTAGACCCCTGAGTCTATGAATTAACACAAAGGAAAACCTAAATAAGCAAGGATTAAAGAAGGGAGGTGTCATACCTGATTTGATCTATGAGGGTCTCTAAGTTGGTTGATTAATGGGTGCCAAAAGTTGCTCACCTCTAGGCCACCATCTCTGTTCATATTGTTGGGGTACTTGATTATTTCTAGAGCTTCTCTTAAGTGTCTCATGTAGTAATGATCCTCTTTTGCTAGTATCTTCATATCCTCAAGGAAGACATGATGTTTGGTCTTAAGTGAGTGTTTTGCTAAGGCTGAGGTGCGAATGCGTTCATTTCTAATGTTTGCTCCATGTTCCTTAATCCTTACCTGAAATGATCATCCGGTTTCCCTAATGTAACATTTCCCACATGAACAAGAGACCATGTAGATTCCTTCTCCTTGTTGTTGGTCTATAGGTTCCTTTACAGACTTCATTCTTTGTCTGATGGTAACTAGGGGTTTGAAGGAGGTTGTAATTTCTTTCTTTTTTAAAAAATTTTCAATCTTTTCTGTGACATCTCGAATGTAAGGAAGAAAGGCCTTTATGTTGGAGGTTTGATCATTCTATACATGAGTCCTATTATCCTTCCTATCCATTTCCTTTTTGATGTCTCTATCTTTATACCCAATGTTCTTAAAGACCTTAGTCAAGTGATCTAGTTCTTCCTTTAGATGTTCTTTGTTGGAAATTCGTGTTGCCCTTTTCACCATGGTGTTGAGAACCCCCATCGTCTGAGAGGGATGGTGGTGGGAATCCACATGAAGGTAGTTGTCTGTGTGATTTTTCTTCTTGAAGACCTTGTGTTCCCGTGTACCATTTTTTTTTCTAGTCATAAGAATGTCTAGGAAGGGTATGTTGTTGTTTTCATAGAGACATCAAAAAGGCAATGGATAGGAAGGATAATAGGACCCGTGTACAGAATGCTCAAACCTCCAACATAAATGCCTTTCTTCCTTACATTCGGGATGTCACAAACAAGATTGCAAAAGTTTTAAAAAAGAAAGAAATTACAACCTCCTTCAAACCCCTAGTTACCATCTACAAGGAAAAGGCATCTACAAGGTCTCTTGTTCATGCGGGAAATACTACATTAGGGAAACCAAATGATCATTTCAAGTAAGGATTAAGGAACATGGAACAGACATTAGAAATGAACGCATTCGCACCTCGGCCTTAGCAGAACACTCACTTAAGACCAAACATCATGTGTGCCTTGAGGATACAAAGATACTAGCAAAAGAGGATCATTACTACACGAGACGTTTAAGAGAAGCTATAGAAATAATTAAGCACCCCAACAATATGAAAAGAGATGGTGGCCTGGAGGTGAGCAACTTTTGGCACCCATTAATCAACCAACTTAGAGACCCTCATAGATCAAATCAGGTATGACACCTCCCTTCTTCTTTCCTTGCTTATTTAGGTTTTCCTTTGTGTCAGTTCATACACTCATGGGTCTAACTCACCTGTATTTCATACTTTATAAATTCTAATTATAGACACTTACTACTATATATATTAATAATTAAGTTACATATACCCTAATCATTTGACACTATATATATTAAAACCCCAGTTTCTCTTATATATGTATCTACTTAGTATCCTAAATATATTAAGATTATTTTTATATACAAAAACCTTCAATACTTAGACCCTATAATACTAAAAATCATACTAAATACACAATTTAACACTACTAAAAAATAATCCATTGAAACCCTAGATTTATTCTAATCAATTAAAACCTAAACCATAACTAAAAGATTCATTTCCATAATGTAGTAATTAGTTCACTAAACTTTATACATTAAATTAAAACATAAATTAAAAGTACTAATAAAATAAATAAAAAGTCAATCTAATTCAAAACCCTAGACTNTATATATATATATATATATATATATATATATATATATATATATATATATATATATATATATATATAATTAAAACACTATTAAAACTTTTACATTCAACCTTAGTAATAATTTATGATCTATTATTAATTTATTAGTTCACTAAACTTTATACATTAAATTTAAACAAAAATTAAAACTAATAAGTAATAAAATAACTATCTAACTCTAACCCTAAAACAACCAAACCATAACTAAAAAGATTCCTTCTTACATTAACTATAAATATAATTCAATTAATTAAAAGTACTGATAAAATAAATAAAAAGTCAATCTAATTCAAAACCCTAGACTTATATTTATACATATATAAAATTAAAACACTATTAAAAATTTTACATTCAACCTTAGTAATAATTTATGATGTATTATTAATTTATTATTTAGTATAATTTTTGTTTAAAAACTCTGTAAGTAAGGTTTTTAGACAACTGACCTAGGTTAAATATTAAAACATCCTACATCTTAACTATTAATTGATCGAGATCAACAAACTATCAATTGACAACTAGTCTTGATGATGAATCATGACTCAGATTCAAAACGTCGATGACAAAAATGACACCAACTGTGGATTATCCGGCAAATAACTTCGAAACTCCTCACCATAGAAATCTGAAAACTGGTTTAACTTGGTCAAATGGCCTAAATGGTGGGTTTCAGAGTCAAAGAGGTCATAAAGTTTGACCACAAATTGTGTCCAAGAAAGATACCCTTGGTGTGCCTTTTTTCTCCATTGCCACCATTTCCATCCTTATGTATCTATATGTAGGACACCATAATGAAGCTTGGATAAATCATTAATCATTCCATGCAAAGAGAAATAATGTTCCATTTGGGTGACCCAGCCTGTTGGAGTTGATCCATCAAATTTGTTCACCTCAATTCTAGGAGGGCAGAGGTCTCAGGAAAAGTGGGTAGTATGAGGGTTGTGGTAATGGGAAGAGTCATGGTCATCCTGATAAGATGGTTGTTTAGAAAAGGAAGGGTTCTAGGAATGACCCAGGAAGTTTTCTTTGAGGTATTTGATGTAGGAACATTGTTCTTGGAGGTCTTTGATGTGGGAACATTTGTCCTTGAAGATCTCAATAGTGGAATTGATGGAGCTAATGTTGGAAGTGAGATGCTCGATGTCATCCTTGTATTGATTATAGTCATCAATCAAGGGATTGAGTTCTTGGGCTCATGTGGTATTCATTTGGACAAAGGAGAAAGAAAATGGTATAGGGAAAATAAAATGGTCTGGAGGGGTGGGTAGGATCACGAAGAAAAAAGGGTGTCAAATGATAGGTATCACTGCGATCAGGGAAAATAGGGGAATCCAAATGGATAAGATCCAAATAAGGGTGTTAGAGACGGGTTGGGTCCACACACAAAAAATGTGTTAAAAATGAGAGGTATCACAAGAATCGGGACGAAGAGAGGAACCCAGTGGGATAAGTCCCAAATAAGTGTGCCAGTGGGACCACTATACTCTCTTTTTTTTGGTACTCCTACAAAGTTATACTCAGACTTGAATAATACTGCAGTGACAAAATGTCCAAATGCTTGACAGGAAGAAATGTGTAGTAATTTCGCAACCATAATGTAGAAGGCACAGTTGCACGATAATAGATCTTGTCCGTTTGATTTTGTTTTTCGTCCCTAGGGTTAGGATATTCATGGTTTCTACAGACAAGGGTTTTCCCTATACTATATCTCTTTGATATATGTGTGGGGTCCAACAATAGTACTCAGCCCAATATCTCAGGGCACCAACTAAGGAGGCTAGACCATGCCCTTAGTCGTACTACCCAACTACCCATGTACTAGAGAGTAGCTTCCTGAGTGTTGTTCTCAGTGGAACTATAACAATAAAGTAGTCAATCAGTTTATCTATGGAGGGCTTCAGGATATCTAGGTCGATCCATATATAGGTGTTGTCTGATGTGCTACCACTTGTATTTCTTGCGTGTATGACACCCTAACCGTGGGTTTATGCACGTAACAACAGATCTATGTAGCTTTAAGACGCCAGAATACGTCTCTACCCTGGAAAAAAAAAATTAACCCACAGTTTTTTGTCAAGGAAGGTGCTCTGATACGACTTGTAGTATTCCATATATAAAATAGTATGCAAAACAAAAGAAATTTAACTAGAAATGGAAGATAAGCAATGATATAATCAGAACAACACTAGAATAATACCAAGATAACACTAGAAAGAGCACTTTAATGACTGATAGCAATGTTCACTTTCCTCTTTGAGGGGAAACCTCCAACAGAGTAGAGTTCTATTACTGCAATAATATCCAAGACAAGATTTCTCATACCCTCTACTTCTATTTATACTTTATCTATCCAAAAGACCAATCTATAGGAATATCCTTCTAGAAGCGGAAGCTTTTATTAGGTCTTCTTACATTGGAATTATTCTTCCTTATTGCTAGGACTTATTGATATTAGCCTTTATTATATGGAATTATATTATTATACCTATGTGATGGGTTAGGGAGGTTAGATCCGTAACATGATCCCATAAGTTTCAGGGAAGCAGTGGATTCAAAGGATACTAAATTCTGGAAGAAGGCCATGGTTGAAGAGATGGATGCCTTAGATGCCTTGGATAAGAAAGGCCATTGGCAAAAAATAGGTGTTTAATAAGAAGTTGAATGTAGAAGGAAAAGTGGAGAAATACAAAGCTCGGTTAGTAGCAAAAGGTTACTCCCAGGTAGAGGGAATTGACTTTGGTGAAAGTTTTTTTCATGTTGCCAAGTTAGCTTCTATTAGATTTATTTTATCTGTTGTTTTTTCTTTTGATTTTGAAGTAGAAAAAATGAATGTGAAGACAACATTCCTACATGGGGATATGGAATAAGAAATTTACATGAAGCAACCAGAAGGCCTTGCTGTAACACACTGTTTCCCCCAGATTGTAAATATAACTGAACTGGCCAAGGACTATGACAAAACTCATAAGTATGAATATGTGTTGCAAATGGACCTGCAGGAAGAGGTCAATGAATGTAAATGATAGTTTGAATTTATTGCAGAGCTGCTGAGAGGGGATGTGCGGAAAAGAGACCACGATGGTGGTGGAGGGCACCTTGAAAAAAAGGGGCATTAACTTCTGCCGAGAATTTAACACCGTATTTGGACTCCACTGGCCCGGAGAAACAAAAGAGGCTCGCTAGCCCTGAAATTAATTCCTTGCAGGCCGGTAGGTTGATGGCTTGATGAGGGATGGGGAGGTGGACCGCCTATCTGTAGAGCCATCATGAATGACCAGTGCAAGGGAAATCGCGCCACACGCAACCTCGTGAGAGGACAAGGCATATGGCGGAAGTGATTGAAAATGGGCAGACGCGAGGGGAACTCTGGCAATTTTTACGCAGAGTGAGTGACCGCAGAGAGGGAGGATTGCAACCTTCGCTCCTGGGTGCTGGTAGACGGAGAGACGCAGGTCTCAGAACATCGTGGTCTCATCTAGGGGGTGGCTAGTGGTAAATCCAATAGGAGTCACTACGCCTACGGTTGGGTGGAAACGAGCACCCCTCCCAGTAGTTGCTTCCATTGCTGAAGTATTTCTGATAAGTGTTTTGCTCACATTACATTTGAAATTTACATGCTGTCACATATGTTCATAGACTTGTGGAATTGCAAATATTTCCTGTGTAAGAATGCCTGTGCAGTAATTGATAATAAGGAGTAGTTATTAGCTCATAGACTTGTGAAATAGTAAAGGATTTCATCATGAGAATGACCGTGTAGTTCTTGATATGAATGAGTTGATATGTGCCTATCACCGAGGAGACCGTGCTTGACTTACGTTGATAACTGAATCTAATCATGCCTAGCCACTCTCAGGAAGCTGTCTTCCTTTACCTGCTTCCGGGAATTCCCCGGTAGGAATCTCTTCACATAGATTTCCTCCTTGGAAAGGTTCGCTAAGAACCCAGAACAAGGATTCGAATGCATAGGCCTTATTAATCCTGAACGAGGAGGAATGATTCTAATAAGGTTCCAAGATAGTAGTGTTGTGAGGAGTGATAAGTCGACAGATGAGATTTCGTCAGGTGAACCATAGTCATTCACGACCATTAGATTGACAAAAGTAACGCAGGCATTACATGCTTTTCCCTCTCTCATCATGAGCAACGAGAAACTGGGATCGTAAATCCCCAGACCCAAAAGAACGAATCTGGACCGTTAGATCTCGGTTCACATTACCCGTCAGCCATTGGATCTGGAGAAGCTGCACAGGGGTTAAGCGCAGAGGTAGGCGCGCGAGGAAGTGATTTGAGCCATTAGATCTGGAGTAGAAATCCCATAAACCGTTGGATCGGGAAGAGTTGTACCGGAGCTAAACTCTAGTGTGCAGAGGAAGAGTCCTAGCCGTTGATCTCGGCAGGACACGTGTCGGCGTTCTGGGTGGCATCGGGATTTCACTCATCGAAGATTTTAGGAGTGTAGAACCGTTGCACAATGAAATCGTGATACGCAATTTCCTGATCGAATCTGGACCGTCCATTATGCGTGACGCGTGTTAGGAGATCCGGAGGGGGATCGGGATATTTGCCATCGGGAAATTGGCATTTCCGTGGACAAGTGCTCGGGGAAATCCAAGTGAAAACCTCGAAAAGATCTGAGCCATCCAAACAGTAGGGACACGTGGCAGAGGATCCCGGAGAGTCGGGAATCGGGGGATCGGAGATCCTAAGAGCAAGGAAAACAGGACTTCGAAAGTCTCGAAACCCCGAGAGCAAATCTAAGTCGTCCGGTTGGAGAGGGAAACGTGTCACGAGATCGTCCGTCTCGGAGATCCAGGATACCACGCATCAGGGCTAATCAAGTCTCGAAACAGCGATAATATCTGGACCATCCATCGGAGGGACAGGTGTTAGAGATCAAACGCCATCGGCATTTGACACATCGAGAAATCGGAATCTCCGAGGACAAGAGACACGGGACAGGATAAGTCGCGAAATCCTGAGAAAAGGATCTCAACCGTTGATCTTGGTAGGACGCGTGGTAGGAGGTCTGGGCGAGTCGGCATTTGGAGCATCGGGTTTTCCAAAGGCAAGAAACTCTTGCATACAGGAATCGCGTTCCGCGATTTCCCGACGCGATCATAATCGTTAACCTGAGGGATGCGTGTCCAAGGATCCTGAGGAGATCGGGGTTCAGCATTTCAGGATTCTCGGGGACGAGAAACTCACGACAGGAGGAGTCGCGAAATCCCAAAACGCGACGGTCCCACAGTCATAACACTCCAGTGGAGGATGGGTGTCACTCCATGACATCATAGGGAGTGGGGGCCATAGACGCCAGAGAAAGGGACAGGTGTCGGAAGACCAAGCTTGGCTGTGATTCAACGTCAAGTGGCATCGGGGATCGGAGGTTCGGAATTTGCGAAGGCCTGTGCATCGCGACATCATAAACCCCGAAACCCCGATGGGTAGCTATAGGGCTGCGGACATATGGTAGCAGGTCCTATGGATCCGGGAGTTGAACCAAGAGAGCTAATGTGTAGGGAGCGCGTCGGAATTCGGGGAATCGCGAGTCTTGGGGGTGAATGAATCTTGACACTAGAAACCCCGAATCCCGATAGTGAACCAAGGATTGGCATTCTGCAAGTGCAGGATTCTGGAGATTTCTCATGTGTGGGAGATTAATTCAAAAAAAAATTTAATTTACGATAGTGGGTGTGTTACAAAGTGGTATCAGAGCATGGTTACAACACTTGGCCTGATTGGGCTCATGCACCAGTCGCACCAGTCGCGCATAAACCTCGTACGAAACACTCCTATGAGGAGTAAACCCCTGNTTAACTATCTTATCCAGGATTAAAAAAAAAAAAAACTTGGAATATGAACACCCGACTGTGTGTGCATGTGAAAGAATTATGAAATTATGCACAAATTATCAAATGTATTTAACTCTTGAGTAATATCCAACGTTTGTCTTTTCACTCAAGCGGATGATCAACCGCGAGAATCTACAAACGCAGAGTATGGTGACTCACCAAGAGGTGGGAGAAGGCTCCCACAACAGAGATGAGGAGTCTAATGAAAGAAGAGCAATAGGAACCCCTACAGACTTAGCTGAGACGATGAGGAGTCTCATGGTCAAATTGCAAAGCTGCAAGGCCGATAATGAAAGGATGATGAAAGAACAAGAAAAGCAAACCGAAATTAATGCAGTTCTATTGCAGAGCCTATCTGACTTACAACGACAAGTGCAGCATGAACCTGAGATGCAAAATCGTGGTCGTGTCAGTGGCCACACTGAGAGAAGAACATCCAGAAAGGTCCACCCCAGAGGTAAAGGACCAGTGCCAGACGATTCTACTGAGATGGTATTCAGTGATTCAGAAGGTTCTTCTAGCAGCAGGACCAGTTCCTATCCTCGCAGAAAATAGAAGAAGCAAAAGACTTCTAAGAGTCACAAATTTGAGGAATTTAGAAAGGCCAAACCTCTCTCCTTCGACGGTTAGATAAAGAAGGGAGAGGAAGCTGAGGCGTGGCTACTTGGGCTGAAGAAATATTTCAGAGTCCATGACTTCTCAGAGAATTTGAAGGCCCGAGTGGCCACTTTCAATCTGAACGGGAAGGCTTCCATCTGGTGGGAAGACCTT
>ML816458.1:177713-204813 GCA_009831015.1 Picea engelmannii
CATGTTGAAAGAAATGGAACAACAAGTGACTCAAATAAAACAAAATCTGAAGGTCGCTCAGAACCGACAGAAAAGCTATGCTGATCAAAAGAGAACTCCAAGAGAGTTCCAAACAGGAGATCATGTATATCTCAGAATTAAGCTCAGAAGGAGTTCTCTAAAAATGGGAGCTTGTGCCAAATTGGCACCCCGGTATTGTGGACCTTTTGAGGTTCTAGACAGAGTGGGACCTGTAGCCTATCGGCTAGCACTTCCTCCCACAGTAAAAGCACATAATGTTTTCCATGTTTCCTTATTAAAGAAATATGTACATGATCTTGATCATATAATTGACTGGTCTGTGATCCAGGTGGAACCGGAGGGAGAATTCATGCCAGAACCCCAATGCATATTGGACATAAGGGAAACCCAACTTCAGAACAGGACCATTGCACAGGTCAAGGTGCAGTGGAAACATTTTGGCCCAGATGAGGCCACGTGGGAAATGGAGGATGCCATGAGACAGGCATATCCAATTTCGTTTACTTCTGTACATGTAATTCATGTTAGTAGCTAAGAACATCGAGGAAAATGTTACTTTTAAGGGGGAGGGAATTGTAACACCCTGTTTCCCCCATATTATAAATATAACTGAACTGGACAAGGACTATGGAAAAACCCATAAGTATGAATATGTGCTGTAAATGGACCTACAGGAAGAGGTCAATGAATGTAAATGATAGTTTGAATTTATTGCAGAGCTACTGAGAGGGAATGTGCGGAAAATAGACCACGATGGTGGTGGAGGGCACCTTTAAAAAAAGGGGCGTTAACACCGTATTTGGACTCCACTGGCCCAGAGAACCAAAAGCGACTCGCTAGCCCTGAAATTAATGCCTTGCAGGCCGGTAGGTTGATGGCTTGATGAGGGATGGGGAGGTGGACCACCTATCCGTAGAGCCATCATGAATGACCAGCGCAAGGGAAATCGCGCCACATGCAACCTCGTGAGAGGACAAGGTGTATGGCGGAAGCGATTGAAAATGGGCAAACGCAAGGGGAACTCTGGCAATTTTTACACAGAGTGAGTGATCGCAGAGAGGGAGGATTGCAACCTTCACTCCTGGGCGCTGGCAGACGGAGAGACGCAGGTCTCAGAACATCGTGGTCTCAGCTCAGGGGTGGCTAGTGGTAAATCCAATAGGAGTCACTACGCCTACGGTTGGGTAGAAACGAGCACCCCTCTCAGCAGTTGCTTCCATTGCTGAAGTATTTCTGATAAGTGTTTTGCTCACATTGCATTTGAAATTTACATGCTGTCACATATGTTCATAGACTTGTGGAATTGCAAATATTTCCTGTGTAAGAATGCCTGTGCAGTAATTGATAATAAGGAGTAGTTATTAGCTCATAGACTTGTGAAATAGTAAATGATTTCAGCATGAGAATGACCGTGTAGTGCTTGATATGAATGAGTTGATATGTGCCTATCACCAAGGAGACCGTGCTTGACTTACGTTGATAACGCTCTCGGGAAGGTGTCTTCCTTTACCTGCTTCCGGGAATGCCCCAGTAGGAATCTCTTCACACAGATTTTCTCCTTGGAAAGGTTCGCTAAGAACCTAGAATAAGGATTCGAACGCATAGGCCTTATTAATCCTGCACGAGGAGGAATGATTCTAATAAGGTTCCAAGATAGTAGTGTTGTGAGGAGTGATAAGTCGACGGATGAGATTTCGTCGGGTGAACCATAGTCATTCACGACCATTAGATTGACAAAAGTAACGCAGGCGTTACATGCTTTTCCCTCTCTCATCGTGAGCAACAAGAAACTGGGATCGTAAATCCCCAGACCCAAAAGAACGAATCTGGACCGTTAGATCTCGGTTCACATTACCCATCAGCCGTTGGATCCGGAGAAGCTGTGCAGGGGTTAAGCGCAGGAGTAGGCGTGCGAGGAAGTGATTTGAGCCATTAGATCTGGAGTAGAAATCCTGTAAACCGTTGGATCAGGAAGAGTTGCACCGGAGCTAAACTCTAATGTGAAAAGGAAGAGTCCTAGCCATTGATCTCGGCAGGACACGTGTCAGCATTCTGGGAGGCATCGGGATTTCACTCATTGGAGATTTTAGGAGTGTAGAACCGTTGCACAATGAAATCGCGATATGCGATTTCCCGATCGAATCTGGACTGTCCATTATGCGTGACGCGTGTCAGGAGATCCGGAGGGGGATCGGGATATTTGCCATCAGGAAATCGACATTTCCGTGGACAAGTGCTCGGGGAAATCCAAGTGAAAACCCCGACAATATCTGAGCCGTCCAAACAGTAGGGACACGTGGCAGAGGATTCCGGAGAGTCGGGAATTGAGGGATCGGAGATCCTAAGAGAAAGAAAAACAGGACTTCGAAAGTCTCGAAACCCTGAGAGAAAATCTAAGTCGTCCAGTTGGAGAGGGACACGTGTCACGAGATCGTCCGTCTCAGAGATCTGGGATACCAGGCATCGGGGCTACTCAAGTCTCGAAACAACGATAAGATCTGGACCGTCCATCGGAGGGACAGGTGTTAGAGATCAAATGCCATCGGCATCTGACACATCGGGAAATCGAAATCTCTGAGGACAAGAGACACGGGACAGGATAAGTCGCGAAATCCCGAGAAAAGGATCTCAACCATTGATCTTGGTAGGACACGTGGTAGGAGGTCTGGGCGAGTCGGCATTTGGAGCATCGGGTTTTCCAAAGGCAAGAAACTCTTGCATACAGGAATCACGTTCCGTGATTTCCCGACGCGATCATAACCGTTAACCTGAGGGACGCGTGTCCAAGGATCCTGAGGAGATCGAGGTTCAACATTTCGGGATTCTCGGGGACGAGAAACTCACGACAGGAGGAGTTGCGAAATCCCGAAACGTGACGGTCCCACAGTCATAGCACTCCAGTGGAGGACGGGTGTCACTCCATGACATCATAGGGAGTGGGGGCCATAGACGCCAGAGCAAGGGACAGGTGTCGGAAGACCAAGCTTGGCCGTGAGTCAACGCCAAGTGGCATCAGGGATCGGAGGTTCGGAATTTGCGAATGCCTGTGCATCGCGACATCATAAACCCCGAAACCCCGATGGGTAGCTATAGGGCTGCGGACATATGGTAGCAGGTCCTATGGATCCGGGAGCTGAACCAAGAGAGCTAATGCGTAGGGAGAGTGTTGGAATTCGGGGAATCGCAAGTCTTGGGGGTGAATGAATCTTGACACTAGAAACCCCGAATCCCGATAGTGAACCAAGGATTGGCATTCTGCAAGTGCAGGTTTCTGGAGATTTCTCATGTCTGGGAGATTAATTCAAAAAAAAAATTAATTTACGATAGTGGGTGTGTTACACTTGCAGTAAAGGGAAAGAAAGAGTTGGTATGTAATCTAAAGAAGTCACTATATGGTCTGAAGAAATCACCTAGGATGTGGTACCAAAAGTTTGACACATACATTCTTGGAAAGGGATTTGTGAGAAGCAAAGTTGAGCATTGTATATATTCCAAGAAGATTGGTAATCACTTCATTTATGTAGTTGTATGTCGATGACATGTTGCTGGTAGGAAAAAAAATGGATGTAATCAAGGATGTAAAGTCATAGCTATCCTCCAAATTTGACATGAAGGATATCAGGGTTGCTAACTTCATTATGGGAATGGATATTAAAAGAAAGCGTGCAAACAAGAAACTATAGTTGAATAAGAGAAAATACGTTGAGACGATATTACATAGGTTTAATATGTAGGAAAGTAACCCAGTGAAGGTTCTTATTTCTGTAGGTGTAAATTTATTTGTAGATTAGTGTCCCAACAAGGAATTGCAACAAGGAAACTATTTAACCTGAAGGGGATATTCAAACAAACTCCATCCATGTGGTAATTTTCTCTACATATGATGAATCAAATCGATGTCTAAGTGAGATATTATTGATGTTGGTGTCAAATGCTCCAATAATTCCAGTTTTTTACAAAGTGAATCCCACTGAGATTGGGTTGATGGAGGGAAAAAATGGAGTGTATGCTCAAGCCCAATAGAAACTTGAAGGGAATACCACTTATGACCCTCAAGCTCCAGAAGATAAGTCAAGATATTGCTCCACTACTTTTGAAAATTGGAGAAATGGTCTTTCTATTGTTGTTGGAATAAGTAGTTTTGAGCTTGGGGCCTATAACAACTAAGAACTCAAATTTTCCACTTGGTATTTTCTTGTTGGTTATTTCTATTTTCTTGTGAATAACAAGTGGCTATATGGAATTGCAAGATAAAGTGGTGGGGAGTTGAACATATCCAAATATACAACAGGTTTGGATGAAAAGGTGGAAGAGTTTGAAAATTATTTTATTGCGAGCAGAGTTGAAGAAAATATCAGGTTGTGGGGATTGTTGGGTTGGGTGGAGAAATAAAGAAATCGATGGAAAAATAACTCTTCAATTGAAATAGTTCACATTACAAACTCCTACTTTTTATATACGACGTAAGAGAAAACATAGAGGAAACACTCTTTAATTGTAGAGGAAACTTCTTAAAATCTTAAGTGGATTATATCTCCAATAGTGGCACTAGAAGACAATAATAATGAAGGTATAGAGAGGCTTAAAAATCATATATCCTCTTCCTAGATGTTGTTAATTTTAGTTGATGTATATAACATTGTTATCGGACAAATCGGTAGGTTCGGACACTAACTGATCTCCCTAGATCCACCTAGATGTAGAACAAAACACACCAGAACATGATGCTTTCCTTACGTTTTAAATATTGAATTTACTAACTAAAGAGGGATGGGTGACATACCATTTAAATGTCTCTTCCTCTCGCTATCGCCATCCTAGCTCCATTCCAACATTCATACAATGATGATCCTACAAAAAAGTGCAACCAACCAAAGTGGTAGTAATAGCATAAACTCAATATAAACCTATGTATGTGATCAAGGAATCATACAATAAAACACAACATGCTTTATAGGAAAGAATCATATTACTGTATCATATTAAATGTGAAAGAGAGATTACAACCATGGCCTTGATTTCGTAAGGTCCCTTCCAACTATCCTTCGTTCCCCACACACTTCCATTTCAAGAATTCTAAGACCACATATATGATAATATTCACAATCTATCTTGACAAAGGCCAAACTCAAAGACACTCCAACCAAGCTAATAATTCCAAGCCAAATACAACTTAGCTAATCCAAAATGCTCCAAAGATCCCAAAAGCTAACTTTCTCCATGAGAGCTCCTCTCCTTTTATAAGTTCAAGAGGATAAGGTGAGGAGGTTAGGATGATCCCACTAAATCATGAAAGAGAGTAAGATTCAAACCATTCGGTTTCCACCGCACCATGGAAGTTTCTCCTTCTAGAAGATTCGATAAAACGCTTGTTTTTCCCACGTGTAAGCATTCTCATACCCTACCTATAAAGAAACCTGCAAACCTCTCACAACCCAGATATGGTGCAGCCTACGAGAATCAAGCATTCTTGCACCCTAGCCATAGTGCAGCCTGTGAACTTCTCTTTTTATAGGGCTTTCACAAAGGAAAATGCAACTTCTTTTCTCAGGAAAAGTTCTTCTCTCTTCTTTCTTTAGGAATTCAGGCCACTAACCCCTCTGAAGGAAATAGATAGGTTTACATCATTAACATTCATAGAGATGACAAAAATAATGTGGAACAGAGAGCCCCCCAAAGTATGAAGTTAGAACAGAGTGATAGCTAAAATACTTTGTCGAGTGTGTGTAGGGAACAAGGAACAGTCGGTCAGAAACCTGCCAACAAACAAGGAAATATAGTACAATAATATATCATCACTGAGGTAGGCATTCCCATACTCAGAATACAAATGACTCAAACCATAAATATTGACATGCGAAGATCCATTTTAAGTAAGACAGGTCATGGCCACCAAACATACACTGTGGATCCATGCCGATATGACTCAAATATGAACATAGCCACCAAAAATACACTGTGGATCTATGTGTTAAAGTTTCAAATTTGAACATAGCCACCAGACATACAATGTGGATCTATGCAACATTACACTGAATATACTCCAATGCAACCTGGATCTATCAGAAAATATCCAGGGTCTTCATCTCCACCACTCTATAATAAAAATCTAACCATGTGATTACATGTGTCGAAGTCGAACATGGTAGAAACCACTTGATTACCGGTCATTAGTGTATACTGTTAACAAGTGCAGGGGAAATCACCATTAATGTCAATGACTCCCAAGGTACTCTGGTACAATCCAACGAATGTGAATGAATGAGCTGAGGTCGAACACTCGACATAATCTCTCGATCAGGGGTCGATAATGAAAACCCATTGTCGAAAGCGAGGAAACCTTCCATTGAGGCATGCAAGTTCCAAGGTACCAAATAGTTTCTAAGTCTAATTCCTGGATAATGAGTTGAAGTCGATAGGAAAAGACTCATCACAGGAGGGCCTTAATGTATCCCAAATCAATGACATGAAACAAGTAACAAGATTTGATGTAGATCAGAGTAACAAGTGATTCAGGACCACCTCAGGGATGGCCAACGCAATAGAAGGCTTTAAGGAATGCAGAAATGGTCGACGCAATAGAAGGATTTTTAGGTTGGACATCGTTTTAAACATATTGACGACACGACAACTATCTTGGAAAATACTGACTCAACAACAGGGATCACAGACCAATTTGTAATCTTATAAAGGAGTATGATCAAGAGACAAGAGGATTTTCCAACCTAGACACAAGGCGAGTGAAAGGGTGTCATGTTCAAAAGTGACACTTCCATGGAATACAGGTTTAGATACATTTCTTTCCCAATTTTCCCCCCACCATTTTTGGTGAGTACCTGTTTATTTTTACACATGCTTGAGGAGGATAACATATGCTTGTCAATTTAAGCTCATCCTTCAGATGAGTCCCTTAGAGTATGTTTAACGAACCCTAGGAAGGATTGGTTCGGTCCCATATGGGCCTTTTGATGTTTGTTTTACGAGTCCAAAGAAAGAAAACTCAAGGGTTTTTCATGTTTAGAGAGTCTGAAAAATGCTTAAAGAGAACTCTCTCAGTTCCTTTTTTGTAAAGTAGTTTGATGAGACCGAAAAAGAGATAAACTATCCCTCAATAGACATTTTCTTCAAATACTTTAATGAGCATGAAAAGAACAAGATCGCTCGGCAATCTTTTCATGTTTAGAGAGTCTAAAAAGAGCTTAAAGGGAACTCCAGTGGGTTCCTTTTTTGTATAACCTTTACGAGTCCAAAAAAGTGATAAAAGTATACTCAGTTACATTCTCAATTATTTACGAGCATGAGAAAGAAAAAAGACTAAGCTCGGTAACTTATTCTCATGTATTTACGATCATGAGAAAGAACAAAGACTAAGCTCCGAATTGTTTTCATTTTTACGCAAGCTTTAAAACAAAAAAAAACTATGCTTGGACTTGGTTTCATTTTTACACAAGCTTGAACTAGAGGAAACTATGCTTGAGGTAAGTGGTTTCATTTTTACACAAGCTTGAACCATATAAAACTATGCTTGGACTTCCCAACGCATAACACACGGATGGTTGGTGCTTAGCCCCCAGCTTAAGAAACTAGCATCTCTACTTCAGCATGAAGTCTAGAGGCTGAAAGTATAGCCCCCCAAGCTTCGTTTCATCCAACGACAAAGGCAGAGGAAATGAAGTTTCAAATACTAGATGAAGGACTTGACTCAAACAGAGAGGGGGAAAACTATTTCATTTTTTAATGAGCTTGACATAGAAACAAGAACTATGCTCGTAACCTCTGTTTCATTTTTTAACGAGGTTTCCACAGAGACACAAAAGCTATCCTCAGAAGTGGTTTCATTTTTTAACGATCTTGAAATTAGAAAACTATGCTCAAAGACCTATGTTTCATTTTTTAACGAGGTTGCCTCAGAGATGCAAAAACTATCCTCAAAGTCTCTCTTGATCATGAATTCCAAAAGGACAATTCTCCGGAAGGACACAATGTCAAGGGAAAAAACTCAATCATGGCTTCCAAGAGGTCTTCACTGGAAGGAAGAAACCCACTCTGGAAGCAAAACATGTCAAGGGTTGCAACAGGAGTAAAGAGATCAGGCTCTAACAACCCTATCGAAGAGATCACCATGTCAACTACTGGATCTAAGTCATCAGAAGTTGAAGTCATGGGTGACAACGCCACATAATTGACCTGTGGTGGGGACGATACCATCTGCATATAAGAACCATTTAGGGAGAAAATCCAATCGGGGTCAATGAATGAAAGTTGATCAACAGTCACAATTCTTCCATCGCGAGGGAAAGATATCACACAAAAAAGAGTGGACACAATAGCTTTCATGGCATAGACATAATATCGCCCAAGGAGTAAAGAGAAATCCAAGGGGTCTTCGACTACCATGACATCAATGAAGACAATTTTCCCTCCCAAAGTTACAGGAAATTGAGGAAGGGTCCCTAAAGGTTGATTGGTTCTTCTATTAAAATATAACAGATTCTGTGTAACTGACGCAAGTGGAGGATAACCCAAAGCTTGCCAAGCAATAGAGGACAAAATACTAACAGACGAACCTTCATCTATCAAAGTTTGAGGAACGTCCTGACCACAAGCCTGTATTGTAATATGGAAACGAACATAAGAGGGAAGATGAGGTCCAATTAGCACACCCCAATCAAAATGGATGGCCTCATAACTTGGAGGGGGTTCCACAGGAGAAGGAGGAATATCCCTCGTCATGGTAGATTCTGTATCAACAAGAAAAACATGGACAGTATCGGGTTTACTCTCTAGTGGGAGAGTAGGATCAACCGATGAAGAGATCAGATCGACCACTTGAGTTTCATTCTCCAAGAAGAGAATGGGGTCAACAGATGGAAACGGATCGACCACTTGGGTGACACTCTCTAACAGGAGAGTGGGATCGACCGAGGATGGGATCGGATCGACCGCTTTAGTTTCACTCTCTGAGGGGAGAGTGGGATTGACCGAGGATGGTATCAGATCAACCACTTTGTCAATTGGTTCAACTAAGGATGTGACCAGATTAACCACTTGATCAACCAGACTAACCGACGAGGGAACCGGATTGATCATTCCATGAACTACAGGTGGTTTGAGAGAAAGCTTGCAATAAGAAGCTGGAAGTTGAGGTTGTGAAACAGTCATGTCTTCCAGGAATTTTGAGGCTTCTTCCATATGAGGGAAAAGATGAGTTAGATGACGCCCTTTGTATAACATACACGGGAACTTGGCTCTACTTTTCTTCTTCCCAACTGTATCATGACTAGTTGACGGGAGATCATCAACATGTTCTTCAGAGGCTGATAATATGGGTGGGCAAGGGTACATAGACCATACTTCTATAACCTTGGGTAGACTAGGACAATCCTTAAGAAGATGGCTACCCTTACAAAGCCTACAAGGGTACTTGGGCTTACAGGTTGTTTGGGTGATCTTGACGTCATCAACACTCCCAACATGATTAACAGTAACTAGTTGTTTTCCAACATGTTTGACAGTGATTGGAAGCTTGGATCCTTTCTTATTTTTCTTCTTCGTATTCTTTCATTTCTTCTTCTCCTTATCCACCAAATTACTAGCTTGAGATATTTCACTCGGCGAAGAAGATGAAATGGAAGAAGACCTTGCAAGTGAAGAAGGTGAAGAAGATCTTATTGGTAAAGACGGCGAAGGATCAACATGAGGTTGATGTTCTTGGGGGGAAGTGCTTACGACTGAAGCACTAACTGCATTCGGGATTACCTGAGGGGAAAACAACCATACCGGTAATCCAATCATGAGACCTGGAAGGCTCAAAGTAGTGATATGAGGAGGACCAATGTCTCCATAAGAAGGAAAAATAAAAGGTTCCTCTAGAAAAGGGGTTCCTTCATTGGTCATTCTGGGAACTCATGCCATTAAAACAAAGATCCAACCTAGATTCTTCTAGGGAAAACAAATAGCACGCGCTAAAAATCTAGTAAGCAAGCAAGAAAACAAAACCTTCTCGCAATGAGCTCACTAGTTGGTGATGAAATCCAATGTCGTGAGAGCAAAGTAAGAAGGGGTTGAGATAGAGTGGGTGGAAAAGTTACGTTGAAGACCTGCTTAATGGACTTACACCCTGGTGCAAGCTCCCACACATAATCATGGGTATACCCTCCAAGGATCCTGAGTAAGTTTGGCCAACTTCGATTCCAGGTACCGTGAAGACTTGCCCCTCCACAGTCACCTTATTTAAAGACCCTAAAGAAATAGGCCACTGAGGTTACCAATCACTACAGTGATGCCTGGGGAAACAATCGACAGTCCGATCCATGCACAAGGGCAGGGTATCTAGCCCGAAATCAACTTGAAAGGCTTCCACTCATCATTGTGGGTATACCTCTCAAGTGACCCCCATAATACGCGCAACCTCTACACCAAGACCAACAAAGCAGGGTGAGTAACTCTGTCAGTCTCAATGCAACCTCGTGATTGACCCTTGTGTGAGAAGGGCTTCCCAGGACAAAATGTAGTAAGTGGATTTAACTCTCCCTATCACAAAATACTATGTTTGTTTGCATATTTGGAAAGTTATCTTTCACACCTATTCCAAAGCCCTACAACTAATCTAATGTAGGTTCACTACCAAAAAATATAAAAATGTCTAATCAATTTTTATAAGTGCTTTGTTTTATGGTTGTTGTTACTCAAAAGGAAAATGGCATGAACAATATGGTGTTTTGACCAACTCCAAAGTTATGCAAAGAGATGAAGATGCAATCTTTTCATTTCGATGAAAGCTATGCTACGAGAAGGAGAAAACATTTATCATTTCCATATGCACGATTTCCCAAAATTTTAAACTCATCAATATCAAGATTCTCAAGAAATGAGAAAAAGGTATTCTACGCCAATGCACAATTCATGGCCCCAAGACCAAAAAATGCCAAGAATCATGCAATTTCGCTACTTCAAATGCAAGGATTCCCCCAATCTAATATAAAGCAAGAAATTAAATCTTTTTGTTTCAAAAATTTCACTAAAAGTAATAATGAACTTTGTTAAAACAAAGAAACACAAACTAAAAGTTTTCTTTTAAAGTGAACTTATTCAGGAGAAATACGATCTTTCCCTAAACAATTCTAAAGAAAACACACGCTCTATAATTGAAAGACACTCAAAGCAAGAGACTAATCCTTCAAAACCAAACAAAGCAAAGATGGCTAAAAGCAACTCAAAGAATGTCAAGCAGACTGTAAATAGATCAATATAGGCTCTAAAAGTTCAATCCAGCTGATCAAAGCAAAATTGGGCATCAAAAAATGACAAGACCCAATCCAAAAACTTTACAAACAAGTTCACAACCTAGCAGTAGAGTACAGTGCGAGAAATAGGTATTCTCGTAGGCTAGACACTGGTAGGGTGTGAGAAGTTTGCATTGGATCTAATAGTAGGGTGTGAACATCAATGATTCTCGCAGGCCACAGTGAGGTACAGTGCGAGAAGGTTTGTAATCAATAAAATTTTGAAAAAGGATAGGGAATCTAAGTGAACTTCTAGATCCAGAGAGTCTGGATGGATGTCCCACAGACTCAGAAACCAGAAAACAAGAAATCAAAGGAAGGGAAACTAGACTAACTAGGAAACAATCTGTTCCCCAATGGAGTCACCAATTTTGCTATCAGACAAATCGGTAGGTGCAGACACTAACTGATCTCCCCAGATCCACCTAGATCTAGAACAAAACACACCAGAACATGACACTTTCCTTAAGTTTTAAATATTGAATTTACTAACTAAAGAGGGATGGGTGACATACCATTTAAATGTCGCTTCCTCTCGCTATCGCCATCCTATCTCCGTTCCAACATTCATACAATGATGATCCTGCAAAAGAACGCAACCAACCAAATTGATAGTAATAGCATAAACTCAATATAAACCTATGTGTGTGATCAAGGAATCATACAATAAAACACAACAAGCTTTATAGGAAAGAATCATATTATTGTATCATATTAAATGTGAAAGAGAGATTACAACCATGGCCTTGATGTCGTAAGGTCCCTTCCAACTGTCCTTCATTCCCCACACACTTCCATTCCAAGAATTCTGAGAGCACAGATCTAATAATATTCACAATCTATCTTGACAAAGGCCAAACTCAAAGACACTCCAACCAAGCTAATAATTCCAAGCCAAATTCAACTTAGCTAATCCAAAAAGCTCCAAAGCTCCCAAAAGATAACTTTCTCCATGAGAGCTCCTCTCCTTTTATAAGTTGAAGAGGATAAGGTAAGGAGGTTAGGATGATCCCACTAAATCATGAAAGCGAGTAAGATCCAAACCATTCGGATGCCACCTCACCATGGAAGTTTCTCCTTCTAGAAGATTCGAGAAAACGCTCATTTTTCCCACATGTAAGCATTATCGCACCCTACCTATAGAGCAACCTGTGAACCTCTCGCAACCCAGATATGGTGCAACTTGTGAGAATCAGGCATTCTCACACCCTAGCCATAGTGCAGACTGTGAACTTCTCTTTTTATAGGGCTTTCATAAAGGAAAATGCAGCTTCTTTTCTCAGGAAAAGTTCTTCTCTCTTCTTTCTTTAGGAATTCAGGCCACTGACACCTCTGAAGGCAACAGATAGATTTACATCATTAATGGTCATAGGGATGATGAAAATAATGTGTAACAAGCATGGATTACATTGATGCACTTTTGCTAGATCAAATTTGTCTCCACTCAAATAGTTTAATAATGATTACATCTTAAAACAAGGATGTTCTCACAAACTCACAAGTTGAAAAATCATCAATTTATTCCATAAAAGGGCTTAATAAACAACACTCCCAAGAGCTCGTTGTCATGCCTTCAACTGGGCTTGTTCACTACCATGGTTTGAATTTTTGGCAGATATGTTCTTAAAATCCTATGATGGATTGCATTTATCTTTAAAATTGTTCATGGAACTTCTTTGTGGAAACAACAACCTTTCTTATTTTCATGAGAAATTGGATAGAATATAAAACTTATTGGAAATAGTAATTACAAATTGAGGAGATTTACGTCTCCGTCAATTTGTCTGTCAGTATTTCAGTTAGTTTACAAATACAAATTCACAAGTTTACTCAAAATTATTTTTGTCAATCGGCAAGAAGGGGAGTTAATTAATGAAGTTGATCTTTATCTTTATTGAGTCCAGTTAAGTAGATAGAAGTCAGTTGATATTTATTTTTGTATTAATTGTTGAGTCATTTTTTACTTCTACATGAAGTCTCAGTCTTATCTATATATGTTCAAGTCTGTAGGAAGTCAAAATGTAGAGAGAGCGATAGACACAGAGTAGAGAAGCAACAACAACAACTGAAGGTAGTCGAAGAAGACAGAGAGAACAATCTTTGTATGTGTATTATGTAAGTTGCAGAAATTATTCAAAAGTCATAAGAGAATAAGCTCGTCTCAATTATTATATTTTGTAATAGTGTGCAACGTTGAAGTTCTTAATATCAAGTATTATTGTGCATTGACAAGTTCTGTTATATTTCTGAGTTTATATGCTAAGTATATCATTGTGTTGTCTCTTTGTCACAAAATCGTTCATTAAGTGTTTTATCACAACGCACAGTAAATCATGCACTATCTGCATTGCGCGATAAGTCTTGAGAAGTTCATTCACTAAAATTTGTGGCGTGCACTATTTGTAACTACACTGTGTAGATTTTTTCTACTCGTTGTAGATCTGAGATTTGGTATTAGAGCAGGTTGATCATAGTAGGTTCTATCAAAACATTTTCAAGAGTAGTAGCTCTATTGTTAAGTGAAATATGGCTTCTACTTAAAATCTACAACCTCCCACTTTTATAGGAAAAAATTATGAGCTGTGGTCCTTTACAATGAAGTTTTTATTTAGGGGTCAAGATGTATGGGAGATAGTCGAAAATGGCTATGTGTAACTAGAAGATAAGGCAACGTACAATTCCATCACACAAGATGAGAAGTATGCTTTGAAAGATCAAATGAAGAAGGATGGAAAGAAATGTTTTGACATACATCAAGCCATGCATGAAAGAATACTCCCAAGAGTTGCATCAACAAAGAAAGACAAGGAAGTATGGGACATATTACAAACATATTATCAGGGTATGGACAAAGTCAAGACTTCAAAACTACAAATTCTTAGAAGATATTTTGAAACTTTGTCAATGAAAGATATAGATTCAGTAGATTCCTTTTATACCCATGTTATTGGCCTAATAAATCAGATTAATTCTCATGGTTAAACCGGAGAAGATAGAAAAGTTGTTGAGAAATTAATTAGGAGTCTTCCTCCTAAATTTGATACCCTTTTTGTGACTCTAGAAGAGAGCAAAGACTTGAGTTAGTTCAACCTAGATGAACTACAGGCTTCTCTCATAAATCATGAAAGCATATTAAATAGGTCAAACATGTCATTAGATAATGCATTTTCCGCATAGTCATATATAAGTTCTGGAAGAGGAAGGGGGAGAGCTAACTCTAGAGGAAGAGAAAGTTCTATTAGAGGTGGATGCAGTAGCAATCCTATAAAAACTGGTGGAAGAGTTCAAAACACAAATACTAGTTAGCCAAGTAGTCAGAGAACTGATGAATCAAAGATTCAATGCAATTATTGTAAAAAATATGGACATTATGCATAGGAGTGTAGGAAGAGACAGTATAATCAGAACAAGCAAGGTCAAGATTAGTCTCACAGCGCAAATAGTCCCTCCAGTCTTATGTTTATAGTGCACGTTGAAGTAATGCCTATAGTATCACCAGTTGAATGCAATGTTTCCCAAGAAAGTCCATGTGACCTATGGTATCTAGATTTAGTCTGCAGTAATCACATGACATGAAACATAGAATTTTTTTCTGGTTTGGATAAGTCGGTCCAAACCAAGGTTACATTTGGAACAGATATCCAAGTCACTATCTTAGGAAAATGAAATATAAATATTTTAACTAAAAAAGGAGAACAAAAATTTATGCTCGATGTATATTATGTTTCTGGTTTGAAGCATAATCTGATGAGCACATGACAATTGTTACAAAAAGGATACTGAATCTATGTGGAAGATAATCACTTGTGATTATGGATATATATCCAAGCAATCAGCTTATTGAAAGAATTCAGATGACAAGCAACATAATGTTCACATTGCAATGAACCTAGCCAAGAAGAGAAATACAACACAAGCTATCGGTAAATCAAAAGATCTGCAGTTAGACACTACATTTACAGCAGAAAGTGTGTGCAGTATCAAGAAAGGAGAAAGTGGTGCAGAGATGCAGGAAACATTCCAATATGAAGTACATGTGATTCCTAGCTATGGCATTTCATATTTCGAGATTTAAACTTTGGAGGTCTGAAGCTGCTACACACGAAGAATATGGTACAATGTTTTCCATTGACTGAAAAACCAAAAAGAATATGTGAAGGCTGTATTTTTGGAAAGCAACATAGAGAGTCATTTCCAGTTGGTAAGTCATACAGAGAAAATGCTCCACTAGAAATAGTATGCTCAAACATTTGTGGACCAATGCAAACACCATCTATTCAAGGAAGTACTTATTTTTTTACATTTATTGATGATTTCTCAAGAAAGACATGGATTTATTTCCTAAAACATAAATCTGACGCATTGGGTTGTTTTTAGCAGTTCAAATCACTTGTGGAGAATCAGAGTGGTTATTACATCAAATGTCTAAGAACTAAAAAAGGAGGAGAATACATTTCAAGAGAGTTTCAGAACTTTTGTAAAGTTCATGGAATCTACAAACAATTTACCGCGCGGTATACACCATAGCAGAACGGTGCCACTGAAAGAAAGAACAGGACCATCATGGAGATGGTGTGCAGTATGTTGGAAGCCAAACATTTGTCAAATGAGTATTGGGATGAGGCAGTAGCAATTGCAGTATACATATTGAACAAATGTCCAACAAAGTTCCTCAAGAAGCATGGACAAGAATGAAGCATAATGTGGTGCACTTAAGAGTTTTTCTTGTGTCGCATACGCACATGATCCAGATGAGTTGAGAAAGAACATGAACAATAAAGTAAAAGAATGTATATTTGTTGGGTATTCTGAAGACACAAAAGGATACAAGCTGTATGACCCTGTCGCAAGAAAAATCATAATCAGCTGGAATGTTTAGTTCATGGAAAATGAAGCATGGGATGGAAGCATAGCAAAGACAATCATAATTATTAACGCTATTAAGCATGATGAAAAATAATATAAAGTGGTTGAAACACGATGTACAAGTCATTGCATAGTCCCTTCTACACATGGCACTACAATGCAAATCACAACGCAAAATATTCTAATGATATCTGCAGGTGCGTAGTCTACACCTAGAGCACAATAGACACCAGTAAGTAGTCTGAGTAGTTTTACATCTCCATATCCAACTTTAGCAAGTCTGTTACCAAGAAAGAAAATAAGTCTACACGACATCTATAATGAGGACACAACAAATTCACTTTTAGTTTTTTCTTTGTTTTCACAAATAGATGATCCTTTAACTTTTGAAGAAGTTGTCAAAGATGATGTATGGGCTTAAGCCATGGATGAAGAAATCAGATGCATAGAGAACAATCAAACATGGAAATTGGTATATGTACCTGAAGACAAGGATGTGATAAGTGTCAAGTGGATTTATAAAACCAAGAAAAATGTAGAAGGAAATGTGCAGAAGCACAAGGAAAGGCTAGTTGCAAGAGGTTTTACAAAGCAACCTGGAATTGATTTCAATGAACATTTGCACCAGTTGCGCACATGGACATAGTTAGAACTGTGTTGGCCATTGTTGCATAGAAAAAATGGATAGTTTACCAAATGGATGTAAAGTCAACATTTTTAAGTGGACATCTAGATGAAGAAGTGTATGTGGAACAACCACAAGGCTATGAGGTTCCAAGACAAGAAGACAAAGTGTACATGTTGAAGAAGGCATTGTATGGATTAAATCAAGATCCTAGAACTTGGTATAGTTGCATAGATTCCTATCTAACACAAGAATGGATTTCAGAGAAGTGAATGTGATCCAACACTGTACATCAAAGAAACCCAACAAGTTAGCATGTTAATTAATTTCTTATATGTAGATGATTTAATTTTTACAGGTGATTTTGGCATAGAAGAATTTAAGTTTGTCATGAAGGATGAATTTGAAATGAATTATTTAGGGATTATGAGATATTTTTTGGGTATTAAAGTTCACCAGTCAAAGATCATATATTTATCTCACAATCTAAGTATGCGCATGAAATTTTGAAAAGATTCAACATGATAAATTCCAAAGCAGCCCCAACACCTATCATAACAGGATTGAAGTTAAGCAAAGAAGATGAAGGGTCCAAGGTGGATCCCATGCTGTTTAAAAGACTGGTAGGAAGTCTTATGTATCTAAAAACAACAAGACCTAAAATTATGTATGGATTGAGCCTGATTTCAAGGTTCATGGAAACTCCAAAAGAATCACATTGGAAGGTAGGAAAGAGAATTATGAGATATGTGAATGGAACAAAAGAATTTGGCATTATGTATTCTACTTTAGAAGATTTCAAACTTATTGGATACACTGACAGTGATTGTGGAGGTAGCATAGATGACATGAAAAGTACCTTTGGGTACACATTTCATTTTGGAATAGGTATAGTATCATGGGCATAAAAAAAACAACCCATTGTGACTCTTTCTTCAATAGAAGCAGAGTATGTTGCAACTACAAGTGCAGATTGTCAAGCAGTTTGGAAGGGAATAATGTTAAAATATATGTTGCAGGAACAACAGGAACCAATGACAATATTTTGTGACAACAATTTCGCCATAATATTATCAAAGAATCATGTGCTTCAAAAGAAAATCAAGCATATTGATACAAGGTATCATTTTATCAGAGAATTAGTGAATAAAAAAAATAAATTATTTAAAGTTTTGCAGGTCAAAAGAACAAGTCACAAATATTTTCACAAAATATTTAGCAAGAGATGCATATCAACATCTACGCAGTAGTCTGGGAGTTTGTGCAGTGACAAATGATTGACAGTATATGTCAACTTCAAATTTTTGATGTAAATTTTGTAATCCCACCTACTTATAATTAAGGAGGAGTGTTGGAAATATTCATTACAAGTCAGTGAGCTTTACGTCTCCATCGATTTGTCAGTCAGTCTGCAAATACAAATTCACAATTTTACTCAAACTCAGTTTTGTTAGTCGACATGCTGGGGAATTAATAAATGAAGCTGATCTTTATCTTTTTCGAGTTCAGATAAGTAGATAGAAGTCAGTCAACATTTATTGTTGTATTGATTGTTGATTCAGTTTTTACTTTTACAGGAAGTTTCGGTCTTATCTATATATGTCTGAATATGTAGGAAGTCAAAATGTAGAGAGAGCGATAGACACAGAGCAGAGAAGCAACAACAACAACTGAAGGTAGTCGAAGAAGTCCGGGAGAACAAGCTTTGTATGTGTATTATGTAATTTGCAGAAAGTGTTCAAAAGTCATAAGAGCAGAAGTTCGTCTCAATTATTATATTTTGTAATAGTGTGCAACATTGAAGTTCTTAATATCAAGTATTATTGTGTATTGACAAGTTTTGTTATATCTCTGAGTTTATATGCTAATTATAGCACTGTGTTCTCTCTGTATCACGAAATCATTCATTGAGTGTTTTATCACAATGTGCATTAAATCTTCACTGTGCGATAAGTCTCGAGAAGTTCAATCACAAAGTTTTGACTTAAAATTAGTGAAAAAACCCTAACAAACAAGGAAAAATTGATTTCATAGACACTTCATAGTTTCATAAGAGAAAATAGGGATATGGACCATGCATGCCTTCATCATCACATAACACAGATATAAATGCATACATTCATCACATAACACATATATATTTTTCTTAGACAACAAATATATCCATGCATTCATCACATAACACATATGTTACCGTGGCTCACCCCCTCCTGGGCTATGTGCACAAAGATCTAGCTTTTGGATCTTTTACTATAGTATTTCCACATTTACAGTGCCGTGTACATTACAATTATTATCAGTTGGGTAAGATCTATATGAGGTGGACTAGATCGCACCAGGCTCCTCAGCCTATGATCTAACCCTTAAGATCAACCCCCCTTTGCCCCTTCTAGCTCAACAACTTACCAAAACAGGTCATACAACAAAATATTACTTATCTGCTCGCTACAATACTTCTGTCTGTACTAACACTAGTCTCTCTAATAAAAATCAAACTCCTTATGATACCTAAGTATCTATATTTATACGTTTTTTGGCTCTTCAGCAGTTACAATACATTACCAAAACCCTAACCCTACTGTCATTAGGTCTTCCCTACATGCTCATGTGTTGTTCTTCCTTCCAGCTATTGCTTTCCTTGTGCATGCTTTCTTTCCCAAAATCACTTTGCTTTTCCCCTTTGGTCTGCTTCCAACAAAGACTATTTAACCTGAAGGGGATATTCAAACAAACTCTATCCATGTTGCAATTTTATTTGCATATGATGAATCAAATCGATGTCTAAGTGATATCCTATTGATGTTGGTTTCAAATGCTCCAATAATTCCAGTGTTTTACAAAGTGAATCCCATTGAGATTGGGTTGATGTAGGGAAAAAATGGAGTGTATGCTCAAGCTCAATAGAAACTTGAATGGAAGACAACTTATGACCCTCAAACTCCATAAGATAAGTCAAGATATTGTTCCACTACTTTTGAACATTGGAGAAATGGTCTTTCTATTGTTGTTGAAATAAGCAGTTTTGAACTCGAGGCCTATAACAACTAAGAACTCTAATTTTCCACTCAGTATTTTCTTACTGGTTATTTCTATTTTCTTGTGAATAACCAAGTGGCGATAGGGAATTGCAAGATAAGGTGGTGGGGAGTTGAACATAGCCAAATATACAATGGGTTTAGATGAAAAGGTTGAAGATTTTGAAAATTATTTTATTGCGAGCAGAGTGCAAGAAAATAGCAGGTTTTGGGGATTGTTGGGTTGGGTGGAGAAAGAAAGACATCAATGGAAAAACAACTCTTCAATTGAAACAGTTCACATTACAAACTCCTACATTATATATATGACGTAAGATAGAACATAGAGGAAACACTCTTTAATTGTAGAGGAAACTTCTTAAAATCTTGAATGGATTATATATCCAATAGTGGCACTAGAAGACAATAATGATGAAGGTATAGAGAGGCTTAAAAATAATCTATCCTCTTCCTAGATGTTGTTAATTTTAGTTGATGTATATAGCATGGATCAGATTGATGCACTTTTGCAAGATGAATTTGTTCTTCACTCAAATAGTTTAATATTGATTACATCTCAAAACAAGGATGTTCTCTCAAACTAGCAAGTTGAAAAATCATCACTTTATATGCTAAATGGGATTAATAAACAATGCCCCCAAGAGCTCGATGTCGTGCCTTCAGTCAGTCTTGTTCACTATCATGGTTCAATTTTTTGGCAGATAAGTTCTTAAAATCCTGTGATGGATTGCATTTATCTTTAAAAGTGTTCAGGGAAATTCTTTGTGGAAACAATGACCTTTCTTATTTTCATGAGCAATTGGATAGGTTAGAAAATATGTTGGAAATAGTAATTACAAGTTGATGAAATTTACGTCTCCGTCAATTTGTCAGTCGGTCTGCAAATACAAATTCACAAGTTTACTGAAACTTAGTTTTGTCAGTCAGCAAGCAGGGGAGTTAATTAATGAAGTTGATCTTTATCTTTATCAAGTCCAGTTAAGTAGATATAAGTTAGTTGAAATTTATTGTTTTATTAATTGTTGAGTCAGTTTTTACTTCTACATGAAGTCTCAATATTATCTATATATGTTTGAGTATGTAGGATGTCAAAATGCAGAGAGAGCGATAGACATAGAGCAGAGAAGCAACAACAACAGCTGAAGATAGTCGAAGAATTATGAAAGAAAAATCTTTGTATGTGTATTATGTAAGTTGCAGAAAGTGTTCATAAGTCATAAGAGCAAAATATTGTCTCAGTTATTATATTTTGTAATAGCGCGCAACACCGAAGTTCTTAATATCAAGTATTATTGTGTATTGACAAGTTCTATTATATTTTTTATTTTATATGCTAAGTATAGAATTGTGTTGCCTCTTTGTCACGAAATCGTTCATTAATTGTTTTATCACATCATGCAATAAATCGTGCAACCTGTGCATTGCATGGTAAGTCTTGAGAAGTTTAGTCACGAAGTTTTGTGGCATACAGTATTTGTAATTGCGTTGCGTAGACTTTGACTACGTGTTGTAGATCTGAGATCTAGTATCAGAGCAGGTTGAGCATAGTGGGTTCTATCAGAACAAGTTCAATAGCAGTAGCTCTATTGTTAAGTGAAATATGGATTCTACTTCAAATCTGAAACCTCCCACTTTTACAACAAAAATTATGAGTTTTGGTCCTTGACCATGAAGTCTTTATTTAGGGGTCAAGATGTATGGGAGATAGTCAATAATGGCTATGTGGAACCATCATATCAGGCAATGTACGATTCCCTCACACAAGCTGAGAAGGATGCTTTGAAAGATCAAAGGAAGAAGGATGGAAAGACGATGTTTTAAATACATCATGCCATGCATGAAAGCATACTCCCAAGAGTTACATTAGAAAAACAAGCCAAGGAAGCATGGGACATATTAAAAACATCTTATTAGGGTATGGACAAAGTCAAGACTTCAAAACTAAAAATTCTTAGAAGAGATTTTGAAACTCCATCAATGAAAGATATCGATTCAATAGATTCATTTTATACCCATGTTGTTGGCCTGATAAATCAGATAAAGTCTCATGGTGAAACCAGAGAGGATAGAAAAGTTGTTGATAAAGTACTTAGGAGTCTTCCTCCTAAATTTGATACCCTTGTTGTGATTCTAGAAGAGAGAAAAGACCTAAGTTAGTTCAACCTAGATGAACTACAAGCTTCCCTCATAAATCATGAAAACATATTAAATAGGTCAAACATGTCATTAGAGAATTCATTTTGCATGCATTCATCTATAAGTCGTGGAAGAGAAAGGGGAAGAGCTAAATCTATAGGAAGAGGAAGAAGTTTTGTTAGAGGTGGAGGTAGTAGAAGTCCTAGAAACACTGGTGGAAGAGGTCAAAACCCAAATACCAGTCAGCCAAGTATTCAAAGAACTGATAAATCAAAGATTCGGTGCCATTATTGTAAAAATTATGGACATTATGCATATGAGTGCAGAAAGAGACAGTATAATTAGAAAAAGAAAGTTGAAGATCAGACTCACAGTGCAAATAGTCCCTCCAGTCCTATGTTTATGGCACGTGTTGAAGCAATGCCTATAGTATCACCAGTTGAATGCAATGTTTCCAAAGAAAGTCCATATGACATATGGTATCTATATTCAGGCTAAAGTAACCACATGACAGGAAACATAGAATTGTTTTCTAGTTTGGATAAGTCAGTCCAAACCAAGGTTACACTTGGAACAGATTACCAAGTCAATGTCTTAGGCAAAGGCACAATAAATATTTTAACTAAACAAGTAGAACATAAAGTTATGCCTGATGTATATTATGTTTCTGGTTTGAAGCATAATCTGATGAGCACATGACAACTAGTACAAAAGGGATACATAATCTATATGGAAGATAATCATTGTGTGATTATGGATAGATATCCAAGCAATCAACTTATTGCAAGAATTCAGATGACAAGCAAAAAAATATTCCCATTGAAATTGAAGCCATCCAAGAAGAGAAATATAACACAAGCTATCGGTAAATCAAAAGATGTGCAGTTAGACATTGCATTTACAATAGAAAGTGTGCGCAGTTCCAGTGAAGAAAATAGTGTGTGCGGTATCAAGAAAGGATAAAGTGGCGCAGATATGCAAGAAAACATTATAATATGAAGTATATGATAATTCCTAGCTATGGCATTTCATATTTGGACATTTAAAATTTGGAGGTCTGAAGCTGCTATACACAAAGAATATGGTAAAAGGTTTTCCATTGATTGAAAAGCCATAAACAATAACTGAAGGATGTATTTTTTGAAAGAAACATAGAGAGTCATTTCGAGTTGGCAAGTCATACAGAGCAAAAGATCCACTAGAAATAGTACAGTCATACATTTTTTGGACCAATGCAAACACCATCTATAGGAGGAAGTACTTATTTTCTAACATTTATTAATGATTTCTCAAGAAAGACATGGATTTATTTCCTAAAACATAAATCTGACACATTTGGTTGTTTTCAACAGTTCAAATCACTTGTATAGAAGCAGAGTGGTTATTACATCAAGTGTCTAAGAAATAACAGAAGAGGAGAATTCATTTCAAGAGAGTTTCATAACTTTTGTAAATTTCATGGAATCTACAAGAAATTTACCACGTGGTATACACCACATCAGAACGATGTCACAAAAAGAAAGAATAGGACCGTCATGGAGATGGCGCGTAGTATGTTGGAAGCCAAACATTTGTCAAATGAGTATTGGGATGAGGCAGTGGCAACTGAAGTATACATCTTGAACAAATGTCCAACAAACAATGTCAAGAACAAAGTTCCTCAAGAAGCCTGGACAGGAATGAAGCATAATGTGGCGCACTTAAGAGTTTTTGGTTGAGTCGCATACACACATGTTTCAGATGAGCTAAGAAATAAGCTGGACAATAAAGGACATAAATGTATATTTGTTGGGTATTTTGAAAACATAAAAGGATACAAGTTGTATGACCCTATTGCAAGAAAAATCATAATCAAGCGCGATGTTCAGTTCATGGAAAATCGAGCATGGGATGGAAGCATAGCAAAGACAACCATAATTATTAACATTATTGAGCATGATGACACAGAAAATGAAGTGGTTCAAACACCATGTACAAGTCAGTGCACAATCCCTTCTACACCTGTCACTACAACACAAATCACAACGCAGAATACTCCAGTGAGATATGCAGGTGCACAGTCTACACCTAGAGAACAATAGACAACCACAAGCAGTCCGAGTAGTTCTACATCTCCATATCCAACTTTAACAAGTCTGTTACCAAGAAAGACAAGAAGATTGCATGAAATCTATAATGAGGACACAACAAATTCATTTTCAATTTTTTCTCTGTTTTCACAAATAGATGATCCTTTAACTTTTGAAGAAGTTGTCAAAGATGATGTATGGGCTTAAGCCATGGATTAAGAAATCAGATGCATAGAGAACAATCAAACATGTAAATTGGTAGATGTAGCTGAAGACAAGGATGTGATAAGTGTCAAGTGGATTTATAAAACCAAGAAAGATGAAGAAGGAAATGTGCAAAAGCACAAGGCAAGGCCAATTGCAAGTGGTTTTACACATCAACCTGGAATTGATTTCAATGAAACATTTGCACCAATTGCGCGCATGGACATAGTTAGAAATGTGTTGGCCATTGTTGTGCAGAAAAAATGGACAATTTACCAAATGAATGTAAAGTTAATATTTTTAAATGGAAATTTAGAAGAAGAAGTGTATGTGGAACAACCATAAGGCTATGAGGTTCTAGGACAAGAAGACAAAGTGTACAGGTTGAAGAAGCAACTGTATGGATTAAAGAAAGCTCCCTGAGCTTGGTACAATCACATAAATTCCTATCTCACATAGAATGGATTTCAGAGAAGTGAATGTGAGCCAACACTATACATCAAAGCAAATCAACAACGTAACATGTTAATTGTTTGCTTATATGTAGATGAATTAATTTTTACAGGTGATTTTGGCATAGAAGAATTTAAGTGAGTCATGAAGGATAAATTTGAAATGACTGATTTAAGGAATATGAGATATTTTTTGGGTATTGAAGTTCACCAATCCAAAGCTAGTATATTTATCTCACAATCTAATTATGCGCATGAAATTTTGAAAAGATTCAACATGATAAATTCCAACAGCCCCAACACCTGTCATAACAGGATTGAAGTTAAGCAAAGAAGATGAAGGGTCCAAGGTGGATCCCATACTGTTTAAACCACTGGTAGGCAGTCTTATGTATCTAACAACAAGAAGACATGATATTATGTATGGAGTGAGCATGATTTCAAGGTTCATGGAAACTCCAAAAGAATCACATTGGAAGGTAGGAAAGAGAATTCTAAGATATGTGAATGGAACAAAAGACTTTGGCATTATGTATTCTACTTCAAAAGATTTCAAACTTATTGGATACACTGATAGTGTTTGTGGAGGTAGCATAGATGACAGGAAAAGTACCTCTGGGTACAAATTTAATTTTGGAACAGGTATAGTATCATGGGCATCAACGAAACAACCCATTGTGACTCTTTCTTCAATAGAAGCAGAGTACGTAGCAACTACAAGTGCATATTGTCAAGCAGTTTCGATGAAAAGAATGCTAAAATATTTGTTGCAGGAACAACATGAATCAACAATTCTACCAGCATATTATCAAAGAATCGTGTGTTTCACAAGAAAACCAAGCATATTGATACAATGTATCATTTTATCAAAGAATTAGTGAATAACAAAGAAATATGTTTAGAGTTTTGCTGGTCAAAAGAACAATTCACATATATTGTCACAAAATCTTTAGCAAGAGATGCATATCAACATCTGCGTAGTATTCTAGGAGTTTGTGTAGTGACAAATGATTGACAGTATATGTCAAATTCAAAATTTTGATGTAAGTTTTGTAATCCCACCTACTTATAATTAAGGGGGAGTGTTGGAAATAGTAATTAGAAGTCATCAGGTTTTACGTCTCCGACGATTTGTTAGTCAGTCAGTCAGCTAGTCTACAAATACAAATTCACAATTTTACTCAAACTCAGTTTTGTTAGTCGACAAGCAGTGGAGTTAATTAATGAAGTCGATCTTTATCTTTTCGAGTCCAGTTAAGTAGATAGAAGTTAGTCGACATTTATTGTTGTATTAATTGTTGAGTCAATTTTTACTTCTACAGGAAGTCTAAGTCTTATCTATATATGTCCGAATATGTAGGAAGTCGAAATGCAGAGAGAGCGATAGACACAGAGCATAGAAGCAGCAACAACAACAGCTGAAGGTACTCGAAGAAGCCTGAGAGCACAAGCTTTGTATGTGTATTATGTAAGTTGCAGAAAGTGTTTAGAAGTTATAAGAGCAGAAGCTAGTCTCAGTTATTATATTTTGTAATAGTGCGCAACGCCGAAGTTCTTAATATCAAGTATTATTGTGTATTGACAAGTTTTGTTATATTTTTGAGTTTATATGCTAAGTATAGCACTACGTTGTCTCTGTATCACAAAATCGTTCATTAAGTGTTTTATCACAACGCGTAGCAAATCATCGAGTTTGTACACTGCACGATAAGTCTTGAGAAGTTCAGTCACAAATTTTTGTGGCGCACAACATTTGTAAGTGCGCTACACAAAGTTTATCTGCACGCTATAGAAAACGTACTTCCCATTTGAGAAAGAAGAAAAAACTTAAAATTAGTGAAAAAAACCCTAACAAGCAAGGGAAAACTGATTTCTTAGACACTGCATGCAGTTTCATAAGACAAAATAGGGATATGGACCATGGCCATAAAAATATGGGACGGTTCCGGCTGGAAAGGCTGGTTGGCGTTCCAAAATCTACAAAATTATTGTCTTGTGGAAGTGGACAGTTCGAATGTCATACATATGCATGACCGCTTAAGAGCTTCTAGAAGAGATGTTGTTGACGCTTCACCACCGCGTTATGGACACAAAACAACGTTGATGATTCGTTCGAGTAATCATGTTCAAGCGCGCCGTCATTTCGCCATTTTCCAAGAATGAACAAATAATAACGATGAATAAAATATTCTGGGATCAAATCTTTAATTCCTCGTTATTTTCCTGGATTGAACAAGTAATAATGATCATTTTTAAAGAATGAGCAAATAACTGTGCAAGGAAAGGAATAATAATCACTTTTAAAGAATGAAAAAATAACTGTGCAAGGAAAGGAATTAGGATGGAGATTGAACAAGTAGTAATGATCATTTTTCAAGGATGAACAAATAACTGTACAAGAAAAGGA
>ML816459.1:64312-76132 GCA_009831015.1 Picea engelmannii
CAAGAAATCAATAGCAAAACCCTAGTTGTAACACCTTCCACCAAGAGAAATGCCAAAATATGCCAAGAAAGTCTTCCTTCAACAAGTGTGCCTCACAATTTCAGCCAATAACCCTAAGGAGGGCACAAATTTCAGACCTCACCCTGTGGTGAGTGAAAGATGATCCAAAATGAAAGTAAAAACCCTCAATATATACTGTATCAATGACCTAATTTTACTTTTAGGTCATAAAAAGGTCGACAAGGCCAAAATATTAAAAATCATATTGTTTTACATTAAATGACAAATTAAAACCCTAATCAAGCAACAAAAGGACGTCATCCCCTTTCTAGGGTGACATTAGCCCCTTCTAGGGAAAATGCAGCCTCCAGGAGCAAAACGTTAGCCCCCTTTGGGCTTCTCCAAGATGCCACACGTGCCAAACTACCCTGTCCATCTGCCAAAACGTCCATGAAGCAAGGATGACGTCATGGACCTCATGGGTGACATCCTAGGCCTTCCAAGGCCAACATTCCACTGAAAAGGGAACAACCCCCCTAGGTCAAGCTCTGCCAGGCTGCCTCTGGTGGAACGTCCTCCTCTTCTCCGGTGCAAAGCCCCTGATCCATCTATGTCCTGTCTCAGCATCCATCTGATGGGCTCTTCAGCCCCATGCAGCTCCGAACTGATCATCTCCCCATGTGTACCGGTCCAAATGGTACCTGTCCGTCGGACATGATCCTGCACATCAACAGCCACGCCCTCCATGGGCTCACCAGTCACAGGGATCATAGCAATGTCAATCATATCTCATCATCAATATTATTAAACACGTGCATAAAATCCCTAATACATCAGTCAAAGCTCAAAGACATTAAACAAGCCTGCAATACACATTTGGAGAAAATGATAGGGCGTCCTATTGGGCTAGTGTCCACTGGAAAAGGAAATTTTCCAGAAGAGACCTCATCTAAGCCATGCAAGTGGGTGATGTGGTCAAGGGATGTCCAAGCAAGTGGGTGTAGTGAGGGCAGAGGATGCAAAGTTTTACCTGTGGGTGCCTTTGTAGAAGGCGAGTTGCACCTGTCCTGGATGCAAATCTTTCCAAGCCCATGCCTTTATTCTTTCTTTTTATTCTTTCATTTTTATATTGCTTTATTTTCTTCAAGAGGCTAATTAGGGGACATTGCCCTGGCGTGGTGACCAGTGGTGACAGCGTTACCCACAAGTACTTTTGCAGAAATGAGAAGGCTGGCTCGTGACGAGACCCCCTTTCCCTTGGCCATGCAACCAAGAGTCACTACCCTAGCATGGTAACCAGCTAGTGGTAATGTCATACTGCTAGGTACCCGTGGACCTAATAGGCTGGCTCGTGATGAGACCCCCTATCCTCTGACTAGGTCTTGTTTTTGTTACTTTTACGGGTCCCTCTTGTTTCTTGCTGAGAAGCCTTTTATTGCTTTATCGGGGATCCCTGGGCGAAGCATCTCGAGGTATTATTCTTAGGCTTTTATCTTTTGCCAGCTTGCTTTTACCTTTTGGGCCTTTAGCCCCTTCTTCCCATGAGGTAAGGTGCAATCATGTAAATAGGTCAACCCGTTGCCCGGACAAGTGGAATGGGATAGGTGAGCGGGAAGCAAGATGAAAAAGTGGTGTTGTGAAGGGAGCGGACGATGGCTTTTTAGAAATCCCCCAAAGTGGCAAACCAAAACCAAGGGCACAAGCTTACTAGGGCATCCTGTCAATCCCCCAAACATGGTCAAGTGGGCAAGTGTAAGATCCAAGCATTTGTTAGAAACAAAAGGAATTGAATGCACATATTCAAGGGTTTCAACCAACAATAATCATGAAACAAGCAAGAAGAACTAACAAATGCAGATTTTCCTTACCAACTCCAAGAGAGATGCAAGATCAAACCCTAGTTCACCAAGTAATGACCACTCATAAGCAAGAGAAGAAGTCTCCAAGAGGTGCACACAACCTTAGCTCAACAATTCACGAAGCGATATCACCAAAAATCATTTGCACAAGAGAGATACTAAATTGCCCAAGTAGGGCGCAAACTTCAGCCACAATAGGGTTCTCACAATGGGAGAGCTATGATAAAAATGAAATAGAAGTGATCCTTATTTATACAAATCCTACTAAAAGTGTTTGTCCACTTAATTTTAGGGTAAACCACAAAGTAAGGGGTCAACAACCCTTACTTTGCCCCTTTACATTACAATTTGCATTTCGCTTCATCACAGTTTCTTCACATAACATAAAGCAAAGTGACTTGCTTGGATTAATCACATAGATAATCAACTAAACTAATCTTTCTCCCACTCTACAACATTTTGGTTTAGTTGATCCTTTAAGGATATCCCCCTAGGCTAGGAAACCTTCCTTGATCTAAAGTGAGGGGCATGGCCATTGAGGTGACAGCGAGTGGCTTGCCTTGTAATTGCATGTAGGTTCTCACGATTTGTGCTTGGGACTTTCTACACCTAGTGGGAGTTTGAGCAGTAACACCCCTCTAAGCTTAGATGAAAATCTGTTGGGAGGAAGAAGGGTCAAGCTCAATGTAAGGTTTCTCCATTTCTCTTTTCTCTTGCATGGTTGAGTACGGTTTTGCAAGGATTGCCATTGTATTTTGTTGTTGAAATAATAGTGATGAAAGATTTGGTGCCAAAACAAATCACATTCAAGGAAGTACAGCAGAAGAATGCATGCAGACTTAAGATGCAAATAGATACACTGCAATTCAGCATAATATCGTGATACTTTTCAGTAGCAAAATGTCAAACAGTTGCTTGGCATTTTTTATCTGAATACAATGAAAAGCCTTGTGTTTTGTTTGGTTGTAAATTTACAAGCACTCCGCTTGAGATTTTGATGAGTCATGACCAAAGTGCATTGAATCTATCGTATCATTGTTTATATTATAGCAATAAAAGAATGTTAAGGAAGAATAGATTGTCTCTTTAAAAAAAATAGAATTACATTGTGTAAATATGTTATTGAGAAGAGTATCGAATTCAATATATAGCAGATTTAACTATTTTATTCTTATTTGTTAGTTTCACAACCCTTTTGTAGAACTTGCATTGCGAACGTTCTAAAAAGAACGCTGAAAGGAAAACTTACAGGCCACTGGCAGAAATCTCCACCTTTCCATAGAATCTGATAGGATAGATGACATCATGTCTAACAATCTCCCATGGACTGAATTTCTGTTTCGCATCAAACCAACAAAGAATGAAATATGAGAAATTACCACCCACACGAATTAGCCTTCTTAAAAGTTTGTACTTGAGAATAATAAGCAAAAATCAAACCTCAAGCCAATCTTCTGCTGATTCTTGTTGACCCTCCTTTGTGATACGTTGCTTAAATAAACCATATCTGTAGCGCAAGCCATAACCCCATGCTGGAAGGTTCAAGGTTGCCATAGAGTCAAGAAAGCAAGATGCAAGCCTACCCAAACCTCCATTACCTAATGCTGCATCTGGCTCCTGAACCCACAGAAAACCACACCAAATCGGAATATTAAATTGAAATGTCTTATCACAGGCAAAGGAAACAACAGAGAATCTATATCTTATTACTCGATTCAGAGCTTTTTAGAAGGAAGACAATGATAAGGAACCAGGATGTATCTACATCCAAGGGTTCTTGATCCCCCAGCTCTTTGTTATCGAGTAGTGTCCACCCATGACTCTGAGCCAATAATACCATGTGCAATGGGAACAATGTCAACCCAATCAAATAGAATAAACTGAAAAGAGCAAAGATCTGAACAGGCTTTATCGTATGATAAATACCTACCTCAACCTTTGCACTTACAAATTTCACACATGCAAGATTATTTCTGGGAAAAAATGGTCATCAACATAGTAGAAAGAAGTTCTTAATCTTGATAAATTTCTGCAATGATCCATAACATTTTTTCTAACTATAATATTCTACCTCGTAAACAACAGAGAATATGTTATAAACATAATAATTAAAATCTAGTTAATAATAATAATATAATTAGCTTAATGAAAAGTCAAAGGCACATACCACTTTTCCTCGTGTCCAGTCAATATGTATAAATAAACTAAATAGACCGTCACGAAGCTCATTGTAATATCATCATTTATTAATCAATATATTTGATACATCTACAAAAATATCTGTCTTCAATTATAAACAGAAACTGTTCTGTTTATGACATTGGTATCAGAGCGAACTCTTGGCTACTAAGTTAAACCTGCAAACTACAATTTCGTACAGCCGCCACTTGCTGTTGTCATCCGTACTGCTGCATTCCGTGCAATACTCAACCTTAATCAATTCATGCGGATTCTGTACAGCATCCCGCCCTATTAATTCCGTACGGTCGCGCCTTTAAATTCAGTACCGTACTGTCCGCTATATTATCCGCTGATGTCCGTACATTTTCAACTCATCCGCTTCTTTATTTTGACCAATTGTGTCTTTTCTCAAGTTGTGACCCCCAAAATCATTTATAATTTTTTTTTACCTTCAAAATCTCATTAACTTAATTTATCTTATAAAGTCACTTTATCACCTTCTCATTAAAAAAAATATTTTAACTTATATTTAAATAAAATAAAAATATGGAAGCAAGAAAAAGGAGGAGTTACAACAAGATACAAGATATTAAAGATGAAATCAACGGCATAAGACATCATCTGGGTAATGTCGAGAAGAGTCAAAAGGAATTCGGTGAAGGACAAAAAGAATTAACGGAAAAAGTCAATAAATTATTAGAAAAATAAGACAAAATTGACATGTTAATAAACACGTCTTAGGAACGATGGAAAAACTTTTTAAAAAGGAGGGTTGTCAGCAAGGATGAAACTATGAGGATGCTTAATGAACAAATCGAAAGAATTGACCAATTAACTGAATGATTAGACGCATTATGTGCAGAACCCTTAGCCTACTAAAGACCACCACAAAATCTAGAATCACAAAATACAAGTGATCAAAGAAATTAAGAAGCGCAAGAAATAAATTTTTAAGGCAATATGTAGAACCGAAGATTTCAAGATAGAGAATATTAAAAAATTTAAAAAGAATTACCGAAATATGATGGTAAGGACCATAGAGGAGTCGTTTTCTAGGTCAACAAAATTGAGGGTATCTTTGAATCAAATCCCTCACTGGGTGAACGATAAAAAATAATGACAACATGTGTTGATGAGGAAAGAGGCATCTAAAGGGCTGATGAAATGTTGCCTATGAGAATATTGATCATCATCATCATCAGGATCATTGTCTTCGTTGCAAGCCATGATACATGATCTCCTCTAGTTACCCCTAGGTGAGAGGGGGCAACAGGCTTCAAGGCACCTTCCATCTTTTATGAATTATGTGGCAAAGACTAACATTGTCCCTGATGATATCTGGATGAAATGTTTGCATATTCAATGCAAGGAAAAAGAGCATCCAATTCGTATTGTAATTGCAACTCCAAGGAGATAAAATCATTTCCATATTTGATTAAAAAATTCCAAAAACTTTGGATTTATGGTTATGAAGAAGTTGAATATGCATGTATTCTTATTGATATTCAAAATAGAATAAAGGAAAAGGTTGATGAGTTGATGATGAAATAAGATGATAATCCCTCAAGTGATATTCTTGTGGAAATAGAATGAAGAAAATATGCATATTTTTTTTTAGTGTGATTATATCAAAGAAAAATACGATAAGCCTCTCCATCAAAGATTGGAAATGAGTTACATGAGGATGACCATCCCTATTCTCCTTCCCATGAGAAATTTTTGCATAACATTTCAGATTTAGAAGAAGACAAAGAAGATGAGGCCTTTGAAAATCTTGTGGCACCTCTACTTGAAGAACACGATGATGAATACTCTTCTCACACCTCTTTTCACCGAGTTGTATTATAGTCCTATGATCTAAAATCTCTAGGTTTTTATTTTGAAAAATACATCTTCTATTTACAAAAACATATTTATAAACAACAAATCAAATCTTGAAAGGGTATCTAAAATGGACATGAATCCTCTTCCATAGAGATACTAGTGTTGAAATAAAGTAAGAATACCTACAGAGTCTAAAGCTTGAACAACTTTGATCAACGAGGCTGACAATTGGTGACATACATCATCACGCCACATCGTACAAAAGGTAGACAAAGAGATAACCTCATGCTCAAAAACATACTTACACCTGATCTTTCAAATGGTGAATAAGGTAGCAACTCTCAAGCACTACCAAATCCTAATGAAGGATGTGCGAACCAGTGGCTGCAATCTCCAAACAATATGGAATGTCAGTGAATCCTACCCTAAAAAAGAATAGATTAATGGTCCTAAATGGACGTCCAACAACTCCTAGAAAATTGACACCCCCAAAAGAGGTGCTTCACCATCTTAGTACGGTGACAAACAGGGAAAATACCATCAAAGAGCCCACTCTTTTCCAATCAGGCCTTAGAGGGGATCCCTAAATAGATAACAAGCCATGCAAATACCCTCAACTTCTAAGACAGTCGAATGGACCAAACAATATGTGCAGTATGTGTACCCACCTATCCTCTAGATCAACTACACCCATCTCGCATTGAGAACTGGGGCTAGTTAATGTCGCTAATGCAACAATGAATAAAGTCAATGTGAATCATATTCTTGCAATGGCTTACTAAAGCTCCACCCCAATCCCTCCAAAACAACCCTAGCATTCCAATGTTCATTTAGAACAGGTCATGTTGGGGAATGAACCCTACCAACTCCATAATTGAATGTATACAAGGGGCGAGAAGGCCATACTCCAATGCGAAGGACCACCAATCCTTCCAAGACCAAGTAGCTACATCCCACATCCCTAGTAGAAGATGCATTTCCTACTCCATCGACGAACCTGAAAACAAGGCAACTCTACAAGGCAAGTGCCCTAAGACCTCCAACTCCAAATGGATCATTGTGCCAAATCCCAACCTACCTTACTGCTCTGCGTATTCCACCTAACCAATCATGCCACTACTTTCCATGCTGACCAAACACTCATGAATATGAGTGACCCGAAACTTGGAACAAATGGGAGGAAGAGATGATATCACACAAAGCAAAAGCCCTTCACACCTTCCCCACACGCTATGCTAGCATCATCCTATGCCGAAACAAAACTTGCCATGGAGCATCTCCCTCTAAACACCTCACCACTCATTTGGTAGCAAGAATGGAACCTTGAGAGGCAACATCTATCAAACCAAGGCCCCCCCTCATCCTTGGGCATAGTAAACACATCCCACGGAACCAAAGGAAGACCCCTCGCGCCAACATACTTCAACATGTACAAAATAAAGATCTATCCAACCTATGAAATTGAGCCCTGCAAGGAAACCAACAGAAAACATAATATATGTCCAATGCTTGCAAAATCTGTCCAACCACGATTAGCTTCCCAAGAAATGGGAGGCCCTTATGATGCCAAATATGAAGTTTCCTTTGTAGTCGATAGAGACACCAATCCCACATAAACACCGATGAAAAAACCACACCAAAGGGAATGCCCAAATATCTAACAACCACCCCATGCCATATATAAGTTCAAGCTGAAGAAATCCAATCAAGGGGAGAGTCCAACCCTATCAGCCAAAAATCAGTCTTGTCCAAGCTGTAGTAAGATCACCCAATGCCAAGTTTACAAGACCAGGGGCACCTAGTTTGTCCAAGACCAAGGAGGAGTAGCCACCCTTTCCATCAATAGGGAATGTAGTTCCCATGGAGGAGGAACTTGTTGTGTGTTTGACTCTGGATACAAAGACGGTGGAGCTCAGTCTGACTCCAGTGGCAGAGCCTTTATGCATGAAGGAGCTGCCCCTGTGCTAGCAGTTCATGGGGTTATTCTGCCTCTCTGAGAGCCCTCTATGGCAATGTGGGTTCGGATTTGGTGAAGGGGGAGAAGAATCACTCTGCTCTGATGCAGCCAAGCCAACCTAATCTGGAGAATCTCTGTTTTTAATTTTATATATAGATAGACATTAATCTTTATTGTTGTCCCCATCTTCCCAAACCCTGAATTTGGGGGTACCTTCCAGCCATCACCTCATCCTCAAAACTCAGTGCCACATAATTAGGACAATCAATACCATCAGTAAGCATTGTATCACATATGTAATCACATCCTGCAAATGAATCTGGTTCTAAAGAGAAGCATGTCTGTAGAAGTGATTGCATTTCTTTTGGAGACAGCACTGCTTACAATAGTTTATAAAAATCCCATGACATATTCACCTTCCTAGTGCCACTTGAATTATCCTGCATCGAGTAAAAAGCTTAAATATTTACACTTGTCCCAAGTCATTAGGAAAAATCCAAATTGGAAAGAAACCTAAAGGCAGTGTTGATCAGTTTTGTTAATCGTATTAGTAGGCACAGAAAATAGCAGAAATATTACTGCATACGGATGGAACATAAAGCTTTGTATTTATAATTGAATTTTACTCTAGCAAACAACAACATCTTCATTATTCGTAGAATTAGAAAAAGAGAAGATGTTTCCCTTAGCAGTAAGATCATAACTTCACAACATTAAGAAGAAAAAAGGATGGAGCCTTTGAAGACATTTTCCTGTGGTAAAGCATCATCTTTAATCCTAGATGTCTAAACCTTAAACTTATCCTACACCAGTTGAAAATATTGATGGACTAAAATAGACTCTACCTGCTCTACTATATTCTCAAGATCATGACCCAACTTGTTGAGAGCAGCAGCATATGCATCTGTGATGCCAAGGTTTCCAATTGCATTCGTCAATGCACGTCCTTGAAGATATTCCATTGAAAGATAATATGTTTGCTTTGGGTCCTCTCTGTGAAAATGTGCATAGGTTTCATTCCACCGCTGTATACATCATTGGCATTTATCAGCGAGCATCATATGCTAAATTGCATTTAAACAAACAAAAGCAACATCTTATAGTGTTTAACCTACTGCAAATACAAGTCCTGGTGCAATTTCCTAGTGATTCCAAAATTAAAAGACTGAAAGCAAACAAGTGACAGAGAGAGGAATTCAAATAATCGTTAAAGTTCCTTCAAATTGATTTTGCTGTAGTTCCTGTTCTCAGATATTTCACATGTGATGATAAAAGAAACACCAAATAAAATGTATAGTGCTATAAATCACAGCTTGGAACTAATCAAAACATTACATAAAATATAGATACAAAAATTTGATTACTTAGTCAAGAATTCACAGTGATGCACATTACAAAATATAGCCAAGATATGCCTAAAAGTCAAAAATATAAATATCATTTCCTATTTGTTTCTTTTGTCTTCTTTGTGCTTTTAGGATTAGTATACTGTGTGTTAGGCCTGTTATTATACCAGCATAGATCAATCTTCACTCCAGATCTATTAAGCACCAAGAGGGATAAAAATAAATTGAGATGAAAATCTCTCTGCCTTTATAAGAACGTGGGTAAAAATGAATCTACCACTGTCTATATTTTTTCCAATGAAAACCTCACAGGATCCCCCCTTCTTCCCCAGAATATCCAGACAGAGGGTGGTTCAACCACCAGCCATGATAGTGGCTGCTAACCCCGAGGAACTCAACCAGATTTGAACCTATGAGGTATGGCCTCCCCATCAGCAACATGCCTCGGGCAGATGGTTCAACCGACTGAGCTAACCCTTGGGGCTATCTATGGCTATATACATATACAAATTAATTCTTGATTTTCTTTTCTTAAATAGTCTTTTCTACATTACATATTTTAGACATCGCAATAAATGGATTGTTTACATATTTGATTTGTTTACGTTCAATCTCTTTTGATGTATATGCATGTACATATTTTATTCTTTATTTTAAGGCCAATGTTGAAATATTTATTTGTTATTATTATTTTTTAAATGACACATGTCAGCTCAGCATTAGGTACTCCTACCTTGCACTATGCTCCTCAGAGGCCCTTGCCTCAGATTTCCACACTCGTTGTGCACAAGGTTGGTTTTTAGAGGCCTCTCAGCATCTCCAAACAATGACCATTTCCCTAGAGCACCTTCCCTCCTTCAATTACTCTTTAAACACTCTAGGCCATCTCTTGCTGACTAGATAGGATCTCATGGGCCATCCGATAGGGCATCTATAGATTGTACATCTAGGTCACTTGGACCTCACCTCCCAAGAGCTTGGGCACAAAGATGACTTTCTACCTTGAGCACTTCTTGGAGTTGTGGGATGGCATCGTCGTTCGTCCCTCACACACACGTAAACATTGAATGCATTCATTCAAGATCCTTCTAAGCCAGTTTCGAGTTGGATCTCACCCAATTTGGGTGGAGACCAATCACCATATTCTTCAATCAGACAAGATCTACCAGATGTTCCACCTACAGGAGTTGGAGATGGAGATGCACCTCATTTTTAGGTGCCCCTTCTACTACAAGATCAAAGAATGCTACCACTGCCTCTATAGGGACTTGAGGAGATCCTTCTCTACTTTCTCCCACTATAGCAATAAAAGATGCCTATCCCTCTTCATCAAGGAGATATTCAACCATAGATCTTAGTTCTTGCACACCCCACTCCACCATGGGACCACCAAGAGGATCACCTCATAGTTTCGTATTGCTCCAACAAATCAAGCAAACAAGCGATGGTTAGAGCTCTAGAGTACTTCAAACCATATAGTGGTGAAACCTCGGGTCTCCCTTCAAATTCCCACCCCCTCGAGAGTTATTTTGATATCATTGATGCTAGTTTAGAGGTGTCGGATCAGTCATCAGGCCACGCATCCTCGTAGTGACAAATGGACCAACTTTAGAAGGATCCAAAGCAAAGCACCTTCTAACTATCAAAGTACCTCCCGGCCTCAACTATACAGCAAGAGATTTATCCAAAGTTTTTTTCCTTCAACCTTGGATGGTTAGAGAGCAGGGCTTCCTACGTCCCCCCCGGAATCATACCGTCAAATCCCACCATGGGGACTAAGGACTCCAATAGCGAGCTAGTGTCCCAATCGCTCCCCTCGCCCTCGGTCATCAATCCCTAAAGATCTCTGTAAATTTTATTGACAAAACTCAGCAAGCTAACATTCTGTCATACACTTAGCAACCTAGAGATAAGTATCTTGCATGAACTCTGAAATGTCTAAAACCCACATTCAAGAATTTCCATAAGCAAAAATACACATTGCTAAGTAATTATGCAGTGGAAATAAACACAATGAACATCACTCATCCAACCATGAATAACTCAGAAATTTAGGCAAATGCCAGGGAAAACCCCAATGTGGGGAAACCCAATGAGAGAGAGAGATTTATTATTCAGCTTCAGGAAAGTACATAATAGCAGCAATAACACATTTCCAGCCAAGAGAAAAACCACTTACAACACCCAAAATCTGTCCCAAACTTTCTGCCTCATAATCTGTGCCAAGTCCGTACTATTGTACGGCCCACCCAAAAATTCTACACCTCGAAATTCGTGCAAACAACCTGTTGTACGGACTGTTCTGTATGACCCAGCAACAACAAAAATAGCCTCGAAAATTGTGCCCAGCCTGCCTCGATTTCCATGCCCTTTTCCTCTTGTTGTACCGACTGTACGAATCCGTACAGTACGACCTCCAACAACAGAAAATCAACCCAGCACACAAACATAAATTCCTCCTTGGGATTTGTGCCCTAGCTCTCTTGGAAAAAGTGCCCGTCTTGCTGCCCTCTTTCCTCTCTCAAGCTTACTCAGAAATCTCTCAAGCTCCTTCTCTTAATGTGTCTTGCACACTACCCAATGCATTCTTTTATAAATCTAAAAAGTGTCTTTTCACCTTCCCCAACCCTAAATCCAAAGGCCAAGATCTAAT
>ML816459.1:109242-120438 GCA_009831015.1 Picea engelmannii
TCTTGGATGCCCTTTTTTCGTCTCCCTCTCCTCCCCTTAGCCCAGCTGACAACCCATGCACCACAATTCATTTTGACGTCAACTTTAGTCATTTTCTATGCTTCTTCTCCACACCTCTCCCATTTCTCTTCCCTTTAAACGATCACTACCAAATATAATGTTGTATCTAAGGTATTGCAAGAGGTTTCCCTAGACTCCTATCCCTACACCATCCACCACAATACTTCCACTTGTCCTCCTGGAAACTATCCCATGAATTGTTGGTATGATGAGGAGTGCAAGGACATGCACAAACATCTCCATTTCATCGTCACCCATTATCCATCCTCCATCCAGTGAATCCAGAGACACTATTGTTTCCTCCTATATTGGAAGAAGTGAGGTTTTCTTGCTACCAAGAGATACAAACTACTCCTAGCCCTTCACACTTACCCTAAGACCTTTAAATGTACCCTCCTATGTAAGAAATCAACTCTGCCACTTGAAATTGATCACCACTCTTGATTCTCCCACACCACTTCCCTTTGTGACTTACCAAACTAGGTCGGTATTCGTATACCTCCTCACCACCCTATCATTTCTTCTCCCATGGAAATGTTAAGAAGAGAAACTTGGACCACAAGCACCAATAAAGCAAGAGATGAGGAAGGATTTCAAGAAAAAATTCTCAAGCTCAATATTGAACTGCTTGGTTTTCATATTGTTGATCTTTTTAATCACGTGGTTTGCTTAGTTTCCCTCCTTCTTGGTCATAAACCATCATCCACTCCATTTTACAAACTCAGGAACATCCTAGATCCGACCACTACAAGCCTATTATGATTGTGCACATTTTTTCCAAGCTATATGATATGAATCTATTATTGCCATTTCTTCTCCCCTGAACACATTAAGAAGAGAAACCTGGACCACAAGCACCAATAGATGAGGAAGGATTTGAGGCAAAATTTTCTCAAGAATAGTATTGAACCTCACATAAACTTCCAAAATATATAAAACCCAAAATCTCTTTTCCCCTTTGTTTGTCTATTGGAAATCTAAAGGAAAATATTGAAATATCTTTAATTTAAATTTCTTTTCCAAGTCTAGTGGTTAATGTTTAAAGCATATTTATTTCCTAGACTTAATTCGATTAGGTTTTTTATTTTAAAGCTTTTATCTTGTAAATACAATTGCAATTTTGTCATAGATCTATTAATTTCAAGGTTTATCTTTGTTCTTTGTGCTATTTAATATATTTATGTAAATAAGGAAATTACCATTAAAAAACATAAAAATCATATTTACATAAACTCAAGTCTTGTTCCATATCATTTTTAAAATATCTTAACATAGATTTGATAGAAATTCAGAAGTTAGAATTGAACTTTCAAAGTTTTATTTCAAGTTTCTAGTTGTGAATTTTCCTTGAGTTATTATCACTTGCATATCTTTCACTTGGGGAAATATTTGTTTAATTCAAGTAAATCCAAGATAATACTTGTAAACCATAACTTGGATTTACCTCTTGATTTAAGTCTATTATAGTTCATATTGATAATCATTGTTGTAGACTTGTTTCAATCACATTGGGATGTTTCATTTTTTAATATATTAAACTCCTAATTAATTATCTAACCTTAGACGATTTGGTTAAAGTGCTTATCTACTATCTTGGGTCGATTTCTCTCTCAATTACAGCTCTGGAATTTTCATATTAAAATACATAAAACAGATTTGGTAATTTGGACAAGCCAAGTCACACCTTGGATTTGTCATAACTAAAGCACAAATTGGGATTTTTCTTAGCACCTCACACATATAAAGGTCAAATTTGTGTTCTAATTCCAAGATTACATCTTTTGTGTTTATATCTTTGACTTGAAGTTCTTTAAAGCACAATTTGGATCTATTGCAAGTTATACGTTTCACTGACTAAATTGTTGCTTAACCCTAGTCTACTTCTTCAAGGTTTCATCATTAAACTTGTGATGGTAATCAATATCTTGCAAATCTAAAATTTATTCTTGCATAATAAATCAGATTTGAAGTTCAATCCACACATTTCTAATTTCCTTTTAGACATCTGAGTGGATTCTTGTGATTTGTGCTTGTTCTATTAAGGTTGATCATTTTTAAATGCTACATCACTAAGTTATTGGATCCTTCACATTTCATTTGATATATCATTCGTGGGATTCATTTGGTTTCATATTGTAGTAAATCTTTGATTTATTAACTAAATCATAAATAAGATTTGCTTAGGCTCTCCTTGTAATCTATCGTATATCATTGTAATCTATCTTATATCAAAGGGATACTCCCCCCTTGGCCTCTTGAGAGCTGGCCAAAAGTGAAGGGAAAGTTGTATTGAAGTGATAAGTGATACAACTTACATCTGTTACCCCAAGGTGGCATCTGTGGATTGGGCTTTTCCACATAGATGCTAGTTTAGGCAGTAACAATGTCAATGGAACCTTTAATTTTACTCGTATGTGGATTGGCTTCTACTCAAAGGAAGCCACTAGTTTACCTTCATAATTTGTCTCTATCCCCAGTTAAAATTGTCATTAATGACTCTAGATAATAAATTAATTTCATGTTCATTATTCTTCTTTCCTTTTCCACATTAAAAAAAAAGACGTAAGAAGTATGTTAATCACTAACTTGTTGAGTTGACAAATAAGTATTCAATTCATGGAGACTAACATCGTCCGATTCATGGAGACTAACATGGAGCTAGACCCACATATATTTTACCTTATCAACTGAATCATATAAAGACAGAGTAGTTGAGCGACATATCAATTAACTCTTAAACAAAAGGTTCCTTCAACCATTTGAAGCCCCATTTCGAGCACCAATTTTGTTCTTAAGGATAGAACCATGCAAATTTGTGTGGATATTTAGAACCCGATCAAGTGATCATATAAAAAATATATTATAATTAATGATCTGTTGGATTGCATTAAAGGTGCTTCTGTTTTCTCTAAGATATATTTTTGGAGTGGATATTATCAGTGTCTTATTTTAAAAAGATGATGTGGAGAAAACTACATTTACCATACAAATTGGCCTTCTATGAACTCTTAATTACACCTTTTGGTTCATCCACTGCATCTACTACATTTATGAGGTGTCTGAATAACATCTACACTGTAGAGGCACTATCTTGGAAAGTTAGTTGTTGTGTTTTTGGATAATATTACGATTTTTAATCAAAACAAAGAAGAACATTTGCAGCATTTGCAATTAGTATTGAATACCTTGAGGGGAGAGAAAAGATGCGTTGAACTCTGTAGATGTGATTTTCTTAAAGAAGAGATCAAGTACCTAGACCATCTCATTTTGGCCAAAAGGCATACTAATCAACCATAAGAAAATCTAACTTGTTGACAAATGGAGGGAGCCTATCAATAGGCATGAGGTGAGAAGCATTTTATGTTGGAAAGTTCCCCTCTGAATTTCAAATAATGTTTCCCAAGTTAACAATACCATTGATAAAGTTGGTGATATGTCAAACCCATAAAATTAACGTAATGCTTTAACTTATTGAAGATAAAACTAACATAGAATCCATCCTCGTGTTGTCACACCCAACAAAACCATTTGTCAGCTATGAACGCAATCCTTACTCGGGTAACAAATTGATAGCATATAAGAGCCACGAGATTAGTCATGCAAAGAGGGCACAACCCATCTATTCCTAGGAGTACCTAAATATTGCCTATAACGTTAAGATTTGGAGGTACTATCTAAAGACAATGAATTTGAAGTAAATAAAGGCCATAAGCCTTTGTTAGCCCTTCCACTGAAGGAAAATTGGGACCTAGGCAATGTTGTTCAAAGAAATCCAACCTTAATTCATTTACAAGGATAGCAAGGAGAATGTTGCAGCAAATGGCTTGTCAAGACTAAAGCAAGTGAACAATATCACAATGTATGATTGGTCCCTCTATCAAGAGATTAAGGAGGCACAAAAGGAAGATTGTCAAGTGTCATAAGTTATAACATTAAGAAGTCTTGGGTGACAGAGACATTCCTTCAAGATTCCCGAGTTGAAGATGATCTTCATCATAAAGAAAGGTTGATAATTTTAAATATGCTAAGATAGAGTACAAAACACTATATTAATGGCATGATAGTCCTTTTGCATGTCATATTAAATGGGTGAAAACCATTGTTGCATGGGAAGCGGTCCCCACCCCTGGTGGGGACATCCCCTACGTTTTCTTATCCACAGGGACATGAGGACTACAAGGGAACATCCTTGAGGATGTGAAGGGCTTGTCTCATATCCCCTCAACATTTATTGCCGAAAAGGTGGAGGTCTAGGAGATGTCCCTCAATGTTTTTGAGTATGCCTGGACACCCCGATCCAAACTGATGCCCATCAGGGACAGGTTCTCCAAGAAAAATATTCAATCATTGGTTCAACATTCAGACCATGACAAATATTGTCTATGTAAAGCATGCCAGAATACTATATATTATGTTTTTTCAATGGGGATGGCTGTAATCGTAGTTTTGACTCCCATGTTTGGTAGGTTATTGTACCCTAGATATACTCTTTTTTTCAGGTTTTAAATATCCACATAGACAAAGTCTTTTGGACCTAGTATTTAAGAATTGCTATTTTCATTGAGTTGTATCGAAGTCCTATGTTTTAGAATCTATGTTTTAAAAATTTATATATTTTAATATTAAATCTTTTTTTAATATTAATTGTCATCCATGTCCACTGGACCTCTACGAATTTAGAAGTACCTTCCATTCATCCCTGAAACCCTTCCCCCCTGTTCCCCCTTCCCATCATCCCCAAAACTTGGTGCAACATGTGTGATCTGTTTCCCCAGTGGGTGAGTTAAAATCTACCATTGGCACTCATTAATAGATTTTCAGTTCTACTGTTCAATTGCCTACACAACCCATAAAAATCTGTGGAATGCACAGGCAGACACACAACAGATATAGTTTTAAACTTGAGAAAACCCTCACGGGGAATAAAAACTCCAGTAAATTATTAACAAATTAAACAGATATTAAAGAAAAAACGTATTCCACTGAAGGGATAAAACCCCTTTGTCTGACAACAGTGGTTTCCACCAATAGCTATCAAATTACAGAGGTATGTCTGACACTGATGCGTGACTTGTCTCTCTGTATCAAATTTTTTCCACGAAGCTCGTTGGTATGATGAGAAGTAATGTTGCATAAAATTTCTAAACCCACAACAGGCAAACACACAGCAGACACAGTTTTAAACTTGAGAAAACCCTCACGGAGAATAAAAACTCCAGTATGTTACATAAAAAATGTGTTCCACTCAAGGGATAAAACCCCTTTGTCTTACAACAGTGATTTCCATCAATAGCCATCAAATTACTGAGGTCTGTCTGACACTGAAGCGCGACATGTCTCTGTATCAAATTTTTTCAGCAAGCTCATTGGTAATGAGAAGTGATGTTGCATAAGATTTTTAATGAAGGACAAGTGGGAAGAAACCAAATAGGAAAGAAAACAGGGAAAAGAATAAGAGGCCTAAAGAAAAGGAATTGAAAGAAGCTTTGACAAAAAGAAGCCAAAATATTCTGATGATCTTGAAGGTGTGTGCTTTGTTAAAAAGCTCAGAAGAAAAGGCAGGATGTGAGGATGAAGAGTATGGCTAATTGAGGAAACACAAGAACATTCTCATTCTTGTGAACCATGGCTGAGATGAGGGAAGAATATATGGACTTATTTGTAGGTTTCATTTCACAGTTTTATGACCTGCACAACAACATGCAGAAGCTGGTAAAACCCACGGAGTAGTAGATCCAATCATTGACTGAGAGAGAGAATTCGATGAAGATAGCCAGCCAATGTCTATTGGATGGCTAACATGGCTACAGTTATTGGTCAGAGGGTGATGAAATTGGCTTCAGCAGTGGATGGCGGCATGGAACGCATGAAACTGGAGCTGGAGAAAACCACAGAGTAATAGATCCAATCATTGACTGAAAGAGAGAATTCGATGAAGATAGCCAGCCAATCTCTACTGGATGGCTAACATGGCGCTCGTGGTCAGAGGGTGATGAAATTGGCTTCAGCAGTGAATGGCGGCATGGAACGCATGAAACTTGGGCTGGAGAAAATAAAAAAGAAGTGATTTGCAGCAGCAGAAAGATGAAGTACCTAGGCAACTAAGGCAAGAAATAGCCACCACCAGTTAACCGATCATCCCACTGTTTCAAATTGTATGGTTGCTGTCAGAGTTCAAACTGCTCTTGTGACATCTATGACTATATAATCTTGTAATTTTGGTTGTAGTAAACCTGCAACGATGTCGTTAAGGTTCATTTGGATACCATATTTTCAAAGCTGTTTATTTTTAGAAACTCAAATTAAATTAGTATATTGCACCCTGTCAAAACAAAAGGACAAGGTAAATAAAAATCTATGTAAACAAGGCCTCTTGCAGACAGAACAATATAAATCTTCTTTTTCTGACCCAGAATAAATAAATAAAACTAACTTGTGAATGAGTGTTTAGGGATGTACTTGAATTAGGAAGTATTGGACACTCTCGGCGGTCGCATAAAATGCTTGTTCAGGGTCAAACTTTAAAGGCATAAAATGAGGAGAGTACTGGGCATGATATTTAATGTTAGCTGCCACCTCTGAAGCTTCTTTGGCTGTAGGATGAGCCACAGTTGGAACAGCAGAAAGATTTCCCGTCAAAGACTCATTGTCCTTAGTTGTCGACGCCATAGCCCTGGTCTATGCTTCTACTGGGATAGCTCCAATACTCAAAGACTTCCTGCAAAATATAACGCACATTATTTAACAAACAACGAAGGATTACCTAAGATGTTAATTTATTCCAAATCACAAAATAGAGAACATGAAGAAACAATATATTTAGTTCATTCTAGGCTTTTTGGCAGATTAACATAAAATGTCGTGTTAATTACAACTAATGCTAGTAACTACTGACCAGAGGATTTATTATTTAGACAAAACTTAACATAGAAATGATAGGAATGGTCCTTAGGGTAAACAGAAATAAACTAAATTTCACAGAAGATTTTGGGGTAAAGCAAAGCATCAGAATCGATTTAAGAACATTTTGAAGTAAAGCAGGACAGCAGTGTAAATTGAAGAATACTAAAATTTTTAAAATATGATGGAACATATCAAAATATAATTTCTTTGAAGTAGATGACAAGATACTCTAAAATACTGAACTCTCCTTTCAAGAAAAGCTATTTCATCTTAACCTTAAGAGAACCTTATGCAAAAGAGCAACAAATCAGTGTCGAGATCATTCTGCTGAACTTGCATCTGTGATTTTTGTAAATAGAAATATCATTAAATTTAGTTTCGTATAACCTTATAAACAAAATCTTAGATGCCTGCAGCAATCCAGAACACAACTCGCTTCTAATAAAATGAAAAAAGAAAAGAAAATGAAAGTCGCTTGGTTACACCAAGGCATGCACTAACTTTATCAAAAAATAAACAAGCTCTCTACTTGCTGCCAGCATTACAGAGACAAACTTAACAGAAAATTGCAAGATCTTTAATGCAGGCAGCAAAATGACCATCTCACTAACACAGATCAGGATTCATAAGCTTCAATAAATCAGAGAAAAGAACATGAGATTTATTCTCATGCGGCAAATACAGAGCATAAGTTAAAACATGCATATATCCATAATAATTACTTAAATTTCATTTAAATGAAAGTATACATATATTCATAATTAATACTTAAATTTCATTAACACGAAGCTCAAAGCTCCAAAAATGAAAGAAGTTTAATGAAGTATAGAAATGCAAAGCAAACATTTAGTTTATTTTTTTTAGTTGAATGAATTACAGAAATGCAGAGCAAATATTTAGTTTGAATTTTTAAAAATGCAATATACTTTAATCATATGCAGCTTCAGGGAAAACTGAGTGAGTACCGAAGGAAATGCAACTCAAAATCCTCTCTGATCTTCGTAGAAATGCTTCAAAAATAAATTATTTTCTCTCCAATTTGGTGCATTTCAAGCTTTAAGCTCTGAGGCTCTGAAATCCGCGGATCTGTATTCCCTGGAATAATAGAACTGTTAATGGACAATTCGCGTACAACACTTAAACATATATCAGCATTCGAATGCATGAAAACGCTATTACCATGCTGCATACACGCACTCCACGAGAATCGAAAGTAAGAACTGTCATTGTGCAGCCTTGAGAGGGTTTCTACTTGTATAAACTCCAGAAACCAGACAAAAGAAAACAAAATCCCAAAACCGGGCACTAGAAAAAATTAAATTAAGTATCTTGGGTAAAAGAAACTGAAATCAGGGATATATTTCAGAAAACGGCAAAGCCATAGTAAGGAGAGATAAAACAGGACGGGGAGGTTAAAAACTAAGGAAATTAACCCCAAACCGGCATTTGCAACCCACAGGGATGATGCAAAACCAAAGTGGTATATTCCTGCAATATTCAGTTCGGGGTAAATCAAGTAGAATGATTGAAATGAGTGATGCGGAGGATTTTGTTTGTTAACGATAATATCTTATATGTGACACGCGTCGCCCTCGCCGTCGCCCAGTCCATTTATCACGCTCTCGAAAACTGATCGAACGTTAAAAGGGTGTAGTCTCATGGCGTCAGCCACCTTTTCCGCCACGTCTCTGGATGAGGATAAGACAGCAAGGACAACTAGGAGCCCATGTCACGTGGCCATAAATTTCAGTGCATTGTCGTTAGCGAACTTTTCCTTAATCGGCTTCTTACGAGGAATTTGAAGCACGAAGGAATTTGAAGTCTGTTGGTTATATTTCAATAATTGACATGGAGTAGGGATGGAATTTGACGTTCCCATGGTTTGTAACATATCACTTTATTTAGAAATACTAACTCTTTTTTGAATAAGAAATACTAAATCTTTTGGTTATATTTCAATAATTGGAAGGTAGTAGGGATGGAATTTGACGTTCACATGGTTTGTAACATATTATTTTAGTTATTAATATATTTTATTTTATGGATAAAAAATATTATACGTTCAGATTTTTAGAAGCTATGTTAGGTTTTTTTTGTTTAACCTTCAATCTCTTTTATTTGTCAGCTAACCCTACCATGGTGGTTGTTGTAGGAGGGAGCTCAACTCTCTCCTACAACGGAGCTCTCACAAGTGGCTCTCATAAAGGGAATCCCTAGAATCCACATATCACTAAGCAACAAACTGTGTCAGAAAAAGCCACAACACTAATTGCAATACGTCAAGTTCTGCAGATTTGAGCATGTCAGTGGTTTCAGAAGGAGTAGGGAAGGAAAAGGACATCGCAGCGAATAACATAGACCCAGCCACGAGCCAAGACAAAACAAGTCAGAATAGGAGCAGGAAATGTATCTCAAAATCCTCCACAATTCCAGAGTATGAAATAACCTCAAACAAAATAGGAAACTACATAGAAAAAATGCGAGAACATATTGTAATCGAGAAATTTATGGGCATCTGGCCCTCAAAAAAGGCCCTTGACTGGTCGATTCGAACTCAATGGAAGCCAAAAGGAGAAATCGACCTCAAGCTAGGGTCCAAAGGCTTCTTCACAGCTATTTTCACAAATCTGGAAGATCGGGACAGAGTCTTTGAGAGTGGGCCTTATTTTTTCAACTCAATGGGTCTCTTTCTCCGTCCATGGACAGAGCAGTTTAGCCCAGACAAAAAAGATTTTACAGTGGCCTCGGTCTGGATCAAGTTATATTCCTTGGCTCGGGAATATTGGGAGGATGAAATCCTAGAAGGAATAGGCAACGCCATAGGAACTTTTGTTAAAGTCTTTGAAATCACCAAAAAGGGTAAATACACCTCTTATGCAAGACTTTGTGCTTATATCAATGTCTCTCAAGCTCTTCCAAACTCAGTATGCCTAAGATATCAAGACAACGAATGGATTTAGTCCATAGACTATGAACATATACCATTCAGATATTGTAAATGTCATAAGCATAGACATATTTTTAGGGATTGTCCCCTTAACAAACAACAATAAGCATCCAAAGAAAATACAACAAAAGTCGTAGAAGGTTTTGAAGCGGTCAACACTAAGAGGTGCAACAACAAAAAGCTCACAGCACTACCAAACCAGTCCAAAATTACTACCAACAACAAATTTGATTCTCTCCAAAATACCCAAGAAGAAGCTCAAGAAAATACCACTCCAATAGAGGAAGACCAAAGTGCCTAGAAGATTCCTCAAGCCATAGACAAAGAACAGGAGGAACAAGCAAAGCGTAGAAATATTATGGAGCAAGAAGACAAGAGCATAGATCCAAACACATAAATGTTGCAACACCATGTTTCCCCCATATTGTAAATATAACTATAAATGGCCAAGAGACTATGGCAAACCTTATATGTGTGAATGTTGATTCGATGGACCTTTGTTTGAAAGGTAAGCGAATGTGAACCTAATTATTAACTAAGAAAATGGACAAGTGTTGCATGACTACTGGAAGGGGGCTGTACTTAGAAAGACCATGGATGTTATACGGAGATAGAGTGAAGGGGACCATGAATGGTTGCATTAACCTTCACCAAACCAGTTCTTACTGGATTTAATTGCTCAGGACCAGAACAGTCCCCTGACCCATAAATGAATTACAGTCGGGCTGGTAGGTGGGAAGACCTCCTCAAGAGTTAATGAGGGGATGGGGCATAGCACTCATCTGTAAGGCTCCCAGACCTGACCGCAGATTGGGAATTCGAGCCACACGTGACCTCGTTGAAAGAGGCAAGAAAGGAAGGTGTGATCGACAGAGGGAAAAAATTGCGAAGAGTGCAGAGACGAAGGGAAGGGAATCTCTCAGGTTCAAAGGAATAACTGGGAAAACATAAGTGTTCTGGTTATAGGAAATGGCAAAGAAGGTTATGATACAAGCTGATAAACGAGGCTAGCCTCCTTGCTTGGTGTCATGTAAACCATTGCCAGGATCCTATAGGAGGAGAAGAGTAACCTCTGTCCCTACTGTTGTTGAGCAAGAATAAAAGGGTTGTGTTGCAGAGCATCATGGTCTAGCTCGGGGGTAGCTAGTGGTAAATTCGTTTGGAGTGACTGAGCCTACGGTTGGGTGGAAACGGGCACCCCTTCCAGTAGTCGCTTCACATTGTCTGGTTCTGATAAGTCTTTTCCCTTCTTTAATTGTTGAATTAGAATGATGAATGATTACTTA
>ML816459.1:120587-132297 GCA_009831015.1 Picea engelmannii
GAACATTTTCTGTGTGAAATGGCTATGTTATGCGTATGCTTCCATCTCCTTGTGAATTCACACTTTCCAACGATAAACCGTATGCCCAGCTTAAAAATGTGGAGGCTTTCTGGGGCGTAAGATGTTAAACGATCGAGATATGAGACATCGTGACGACCTGTAACCATCCATCTGAAGAGGATATCTCTCCCAGACCCCCTTGTTTGGTGAATTTCTAGACCCAAGCCCATAACCAGCTCAGGGTGAATCTTAGGAAAATGGCAATGCGAAAGTATCGGAAGAGAAGATTTTTTTCCGTGTCTGGAAGATGGACGAACGAGATCTGTTCAGAGGGAACCAAGGGTTGATATGACCGTTGGTTACGGGAAAGAGCGTGGGAGTTAACCCAAGAGCCCGTCGGAGTTCGCATTTCGGGAGAACTGCGTGTTGGCGCGACTAAGACCTCCGAAACCTGAAGTCGCGAAATGACCTGGATCATGGATCTATGGATCCTTCGGGACCCACCTGAACCGTCAGATCTACGAGTTTAGAGTTCGTGCATCGGGAGAATCGTGTGTTAGCGCGATCAAGTATTTCAAAGCCCGAAGTCACGAAATGACCTAGACTGTGGATCTATGGATCATTCGAGACCCACCTCAACTGTTAGATCTATGAGTTCGGAGTTCGCGCATCAGGAGAATCGTGTGTTAGTGTGGCCAAGTCTTCTAAAGCCCGAATTCGCGAAGTGACCTGTGTTGTGTATGTGTTATATTCTTTGCATGTGTGTGTGTGGGTGCGTCAGATTCGACAACTGCGTCTGACGATCCCTCTAGTAGTGCTCTTTGTGTCGTGTGAGTCGGGCGCTTTCCTAGGTGGATCCCAAGGGGGGGAAGGTATGCCTGCCCCCCCCGGGTTACGCACAACGCCCCAAAATCTTTTTTTTGGGCGGTTTTTGCTATTTTTAACGGCTTACTAAATTAATCCAGGATTAAGGGATTAGGGTTTTGGTATCTACGGAATACCTGAAAACATTGTATATATTGTATGGTGAATGGTGAAATTCAATATATGAATATAAGAAAGGTTTTCCCGGTTGAGGGTTTCCAGTATAAAGTCTTTGTGTACTCTGTGTATGAGCCATTGATTAAATTTTGTTTTTCTTAAGAATCTATATGCATTGCTTTACTTCACAGGTTTAAAACTTACAACCTGGACCGTGGATCTATGGATCCTTCGGGACCCACCTCAACTGTCAGATCTATGAGTTCGGAGTTCGTGCATCAGGAGAATCATGTGTTAGCGCGACCAAGTCTTCTGAAACCCGAAGTCATGAAATGACTTGGACCGTGGATCTAGGGATCCCACAGGACTCCCCTTGGACGTATGATCCATGAGTTCAGAGTTTGCATTTCGGGAGGTTTGCAAGTTAAAGCGGCCATGAATTATGAAACATCGAAACTTCCACCAGCCAGTGAGTTAGACAAGGATTATGCCAGATGTTGGAAGGGTTGTTCACTGGACCTCCCTTCTCGGCGTAGGACCCTAGAGAGGGTATGATTGGGATGAAATCCCCGTAGCCGTTGCGCAGTCCTCAACTAGAGCACACCGAAGAAATCAGGAAGTCGTGAGATTTAACCCAAGGATCGTTTTAGCGCCTGGCAGTAGTCACTAGAACGCTACAGGTAAGTGGAAGGGGGAAAATCATTTCGGAGAGATGATTCGAGATGAGATAGTTGAAGGAAAAAAAAAAAAAAGAGTACTTCGGGGTGGGTGTGTTACAAATGAAAAACACTGACGAAGACAAAGGAGATTCAGAGGAAGGCAAAGACATGGAGATAACTGACCTAGATCTTCAATCCTTGGTGACAGCCTAGTGACAACAAGACCCTAACTCAATATCGGATCAACAAATCCAAACGGTTAAAGAGGCACTGGTTAAAAGCAAATCAAGACATTCATCACAAATAAAAGGTAAACCACCATCCTCTTCCTCCTTTACTTTGGGTATAAAAACTCATGCCACGAAAGATATGATCAAGAAATCTAAAGAAGAAAAGAAAAAGGGAAGGAAAAACAATAAACAACTTCTGCAAGAACTTGAAGAATTGTTGGTTAATTCATGACGTATTAACCTGATGACAGATTATTTTCCCAAAAAACCCCATTGTTCCCCATGAAATTCATATCCTGGAACATTCAAGGCCTCAATGGAAAATCCAAACACCAGCTTATGAAGAAATTCATCCAAAAATAACGCCCCTTTATTTTCCTTCTCCAAGAAACCATATGCCTCATCAACCTCATGAATACTCTAGCTCTCAAATTATAGAATAACTCACAAGTCATGGAAACTGATGTGCAAGGAGCAGCGGGAGGTCTTGCCATCCTCTGGAATCTTGTTGAAGTCTCACTAACCTCCTTCTTCTCCACCCAGAACACCTTGACTATCCACTTCCACATCATTGGGACTACTTCCTTTGGTTTTATATCCAATGTTTATGGTCCTCCTGCGGCCCCCAATAAAATTTCCTTTCTCAACAACTTGCATGCCCTCAAATCCATCATAGGTGATAACCATTGGATTATTGGAGGATATTTCAACTTAATAACCTCTCTTGATGAGAAGCGTGGAGGCCTGCAACACCTGGACCAAGCCTCCCATAAATTCCTTGAATTTATTCAAATGCAACACCTCGTTGACCTTCCCTTCTCCAATGGAGTCCACACCTATAATAATTATTGCAAAGGCTTAAATCAAATTGCCTCCAAACTACATAGATTTCTTATCTCTAACCCGCTACCCCCGATAGGCTTGTACTCGAAGCAAACATCATTCCTTTTACAGGCTCAAACCATTAGCCAATCAGAATGAACCTCATCCTTTTTTGACACTCCACCTCTTCACCCCTTTAGATTTGAATCTTTCTAGATTCACCACCCAACCTTCATGGAAAACATTGAACAATGGTGGATTGAGTCTAAAAGCATTCAAGGTATCCCATTGTACTGTTTCCAACAATGTCTGAATTTTATCAAAAATAATCTCAAAAAATGGAACAAGGAAACTTTTGGGAATATTTTCAAAGAGAATGGAAAGATGGAGATAAAAATGGAAAAACTACAACAACAAATCATCGCTCAAGGCAAAACTGAAAGAAATGATTATGAGGAAGATTCCCTCCAAACTCAATTAAATATCAGGGAAAAATAGGAAGAACACTACTAAAGGCAAAAATCCAGAGTCCAATGGCTAAAAGAAGGGGACAAAAACACCAAACATTTCCACAGATCCACTATTCAACGAAGACAACACAACTGCATTCTCTCCATCAAATCAGCTCAAGGGACTCAGCTAACAGAGAATGCAGAAATAGAACAAGAATTACTCTCACACTTCTCCAACCTTCTAAAGGAAACAAATCAAGATAGGGGAGAAGCTATCAACAAGATTACCCAACATATCCTCAAGTCTATTTCCCCAGAACTAAATGAAGCTCTTCTCAGACTTGCTTCCATGGAAGAACTAGAGAAATCCATCAAGGAAATGCCAAATGGAAAATCCCTAAGACCAGATGGATTCACAACATATTTCTTCCATGTTTGTTGGCCCATCATAAAACTAGATGTCATGGATTTAGTTGAAGATTCCTATCACTTTTCCAAGATTCTCCTTGCTCTCAATGCCATTTTCTTAGCCCTCATCCCCAAACAAGAGCAAGCCAAAGACCCCAATAACTTTCGACCCATCTCTCTTTGCAATGTAATCTACAAAATTATCTCTAAACTCATTGCAAATAGATTCAAACCCCTCATTCCTCACCCAATCTCCTCGGATAAAACATACTATGTTTAAGGAAGACAAATTCTAGACAAGATTATCCTAGCTCATGAGATCATTCACTCTCTAAAATCTTTTAAATCGTTGGAATGTTTATCAAACTCGACATGTCCAAATCCTTTGATAAAATTAGCTGGCAATACATGCATCACTCTCTTCTTGCCTTTAGTTTCTCTCTTGAGTGGGTTGGTTGGATCATGTCCCTCACCTCCTTTGATTTCTTCTTTATCCTTCTCAATGGTTCACCATCATCCACCTTCTCTCCTTCCAGAGGCATTCGTCAATGTGACCCGCTTCCCCCCTTTCCTCTTTATCCTCATGGCAAAGGGTCTAGGTTGAGCTCTCAAAGTTGCAGCCATGCAAAGAAAAATCATTGGCTTGTGTCCCCATGGAGATGATCTGTCAGTTTCTCATCAACAGTTTGTCAATGATACAATGTTAGCGGGCATCCCAATAGTTAAAGAAGCAAATGAAATCAAAAGGGTATTGGTAGAATTCATGGAAGCCTATGGAACTGATATCAATTATCACAAGTCTCAAATATTCTTTTTCAATACTAACATCAGCGTTCAAAAGAATATATCCATAATTCTGGGATTTCAAAGAAGCTCTTTGCCATCTAAATATCTAGGTGCCCCTCTCACAACCAATGCACCAAGGAACACCACATGGGAAGACCTTCTTGTTCGAATGGAAAAGAAGTTGGCTAAATGGACCTATTGGTTTCTAAATCTTCCAAGTTGCCTAGTCCTCCTAAAATCAGTGCTCCAATATATGCCCCTATATATTTTCTCTGCTCTTGTGGCCCCTAAATCCATTATTAAATCGATTAGAAACCTCCAACGAACCTTCTTATGGGGAGGAGAAAAAAAGTTTAAAAAGTGGGCTTTAGTCAGTTGGGAAAGGGTTTTTCAACCCAAAGCAACGGGAGGTCTAGGACTACGTGACCCGGAAACCCTTTCAGCAGTCTTAGGAGCTAAGACTTGGTGGAGGTGGCTTCAAAGTAAAGATGATCTATGGGGGGGGATTTGAATTTGGAAACGAAAATATACCCCCCACATAGAAAATCAAAACCTCATCAGGTTGGAGGGTAACATTACAAGTTCTAGCATTTGGAACTCAACATGGTCAAACAAATATATCATTCAACAACATTGTTTCTAGGAAGTGCGCAATGGACAACATACTCTGTTTTGGGAAGATGCCTGACAACAACTTCCAAAATGGAGTCAAAATGATGACCTAACTCCCCTAAAAAACCACCTCAATCGTTAAGACAAGATCTGGCCTAATGGGCTTGAAGACCAACTTGGCTTCCAAACGCTTTGGGAAGATTTATGGACTGAGATCAAGCATCGAAAATCACTTGCCAAGAAGATCTAGACAAACTATGTTGGGGTCACACCCCCATTGGAAAATTCACAATCAAAGAAGCTTACAGCCTGATTGCATCTCAACAAACTCTCCTCCCCCCCAACACTCTTGGCAACTTATTTGGCATCAAAATATTTGGTCGAAGGTCTCTCTCTTTATTTGGCTTCTTCTCAAGAATAAAATTCTTGCTTGGGACAATCTACAAAAACGAATCTTTATAGGCCCTGCATTATGCCCCCTATGCAAAAATGAAGGAGAAACTATAGAACATCTGCTAAATAATTGCAAGTTTTCCTCCTTTTTATGGGATAGAAACGCTATGACATTTAGGAAAACCGCTCGGGATAGCAACAACATAACTTCAACCATCAACAACTAGCATCTTATAGGCTTCTCTAACCCCATCTTCTCACGAGCTTGGACTCTGCTTCTAATCTTTCTAGTTTGGGGGATCTGGAAAGAAATGAACAAAAGAATCTTCAAGAATATCAACCTTCCCAATGAGAAAATATGGCTTCAAATTCTTAAGGCCGTAAAAGAAACAATCCTATCCAAGCCCTGGTTTGATAAAGACTGGAATTGTAACAAAGAGGAAGCTACTCTTTTACAATCACTGGGCCTATCTTGTAACTCCCAATTCCTAAAACACCATCCTCATGCCTCAAGCTCTGATTCTCCCTTTGAATGGTTCCCCCCGACAACAAGTTTTGTTAAACTAAACTTTGATGGAGCGTCTAAAGGAAACTTAGGCTTGACAGGTTTTGGTGGGGTCTTCAAGAACCACCTGGGACAAATCCTCATAATCTACTCTGAAGGTAAAGAAATTGCCACCAACAATGAAATGGAACTTGGCGCTCTGAACCAAGGTCTCTCGATTTCCATCACAGAAGGAATACACAAATTAATTGTTCAAGGCGACTCTCTCGTTGTCATCCATTCTCTAAGAAAACTTATTTATGGCTCTACCATTAGTAAAATATCATCAAGTTGGATATTGGAAGCATGACTTGAATGCCTTAAACAATTCCTTTCCCCCATCGAAGTCATCATCCCCTCACATGTAAGATGCTCAACCAATTCACTCATTGACATGCTTGCTAATGAGGGTGCAGTAAATCAACATCACTCTCAAGATATTAGTGGGGACAACAATGACATTGCAAGTCTAGTTCAAGACTGCAATAACATTGTCAATTTTGATTACAACCCTCACTCAAGTGCTATTAAAAGTCATCTCAACATCATCTCGCTCCATCTTCCTTCACCTCATGCAAACATGTAGCCTCATTAAAGGGCCCATCAATTGGCCTATTCCTTTCATCAAATCAGAAATGGTGGTGTGATCCTACAACACCAAAGGAATTAAAGGAAAAGACGCTCACACACAATCTCGCTTCAACAAGTCGAGCCTCAACATGGACAATATAACTCCTCGCAGAATGATGGCGTATCTCCATCAATGGACTGAACAATGTCCTCTTGCAAATGTTACCAATTATTTTCTTCTCTCTAAGATTTCCTTTTGTAAACAACCTTTCAAGCTTGTGACTCTCTTCTCCAGAAGACTTAGGCTAGCCTTTTTTTGCTATGTTGACTCTCTGGCTCTCAAGCCTCTCAGACAGATGGCAGACAACAAACATTTTTTAATTTTGCCCATGTAATTTTGTCAATACTCTGATAATATACTTTGATAGATTACAAAAAAAAATACTGTATGTTTTAATTATTGTTGGTGAATATTAATAGGTGTCACTTGGGTTATTAATATATTTTACTTTTGTGAATAAGAAATACTATACATTTTAATTGTTGTTGGTGAATATTAATAGGTATAGGTTTTTTTAAGAGGATTTCCAATCTCTCTCACATTTTAAGTGAAATGTTGGTTCTCATTATATTGTTGTCATTCTACTAGAGGGTAGTTGTGCGTTATGTCAAGTGTATTAGAAGGGATATCAAGGGTATAATTGTGTTTCAAAGATTGGGAATCAGATTCACCATTTCAACATTATTTATGCCAATGGTCAGTTTAATTGAAGTGAAGAGATGGAGTGTTCTCTGAAGTCATGGTCTAACTGACCATCCATCCATCATGCAAGGTTCGTCATGACCATGATTGAGGACATTCATGATGAAGTCCTAGTAGGTTTCATTGCCAATAGACAAGTTTGTTGAGAGGGTCAAATGGTTGGATGACCACAATTCAAATGGGACACGATGATTGGATGTATCCTAGCCATACAATCCTCCATCCTCCATCCATTTTCCAAAATAAAGATGCTTATCGACCTAAATACTTATAATTGTAGAGCCAAAACAACGAAATTGACATGTAAAGGTGGTTTCTAACTTCCAACACTGGTTGTCAGTGATGGTAATAGGATAAAGATTATCCAAAATGACCCTTTTCTGATGAAGTTCCAAGGAGCGAATTTAGCAAAAAATTGGGTGCCCATCATAGTTTCACGGCCTAAAGTTCCAAGGGCATAGTTCTTGCATGCCCTAGGGGTTTGATTGACCTAGAAACTTGAAAAATCCTTAAACACCCTAGAACTATTCCCTCTCTGAATTTTTTTGTTTGTTGAATTCCAATGAGATTGAAATTTTCCAAACTATTTTGGATAATGAATACATTGCACCCACTGTGATGAAATTGTTATTATGGCATAGCATAAAAGGTCAATGTTTTGGTCCTTTTATGTTTGGCCAAAACAATGGAAGGTAAAACTTGCAATTTTGGACAAAAATCCAATATATATTTTTCTTGTTTGATGAGATCGTTAGTATGAGATACCTGCACTGCACAATCTGAGTGTCATAAAGGTTTTTGAAGTCATTGAATTTGATTGTGCAATCATAATCTATAATTTTGGCATATTTAACTATGAAGTTCAACAAAATTGCCTTGTCAAATTTAGGGCAAGGTTGGACTCTCGGCTCAGGGGGAATAAAATACGAAAGTATGAACTCCAAATTCCGATGATGGCAAATTGGAAGTGGGTCAAAATGTTGGCCTTTTATATAACTCCTATGACTAGGAAAAAAATTATCCAAAATTGCATACTTCTTGGCATATGATATTGACAAAAAAACATGGTCTTGGGTCATAGCTCTACCTGATCAAAGTTTCGGGGCATAGTTCTCAAGGGTCTCACCTAACACATTAAAAATATAAAACACATCAGATCACGTAGAACTTGGATTTCTATTTCATGGGGTTTAAACAAGAATGGTAGTTTTGAGTACATTGTGGATAATCCTTATAAAATTCCCATGAGTACACCTTGTAGGGTGTCAAATTTATTTCATTTTGACATTAATTTAACGTTGAGAATAACGATGCAATGAAATGCAGTTTTCTTAACCTTTTCTTTGGATTTTGGCAAATAAAATCTACTTTGGAGGCACAAATACATATGCAACACATCTTGGTGAGGTCACATATTGATTTGGAGATGCCAGAAAAGAAGACATTAAAAGGAGAAAAAACCCTCTATGACCACGTTCTAAATAAAAAAGAGGAAAGTAAGTTGATAAAAAGAGTTGGAGAAGGATGGTAAGAGAAAAGATTAAAGATACAACTGAAGTTGGCAAAATATATATGAGGAAAGATGTGAAGAATGGTCTTACTTAACCTATGAAGATAATAAAAAAATGAGTAGGATATTGCAATGAATTTGTATTTTGAATGAAATTTCATCATTAAACTATATACAATATTCAATGTCAGTGCTCTTTTGAATGTTGATAGAATCCATGTATTTCTTCCTATTTGTTTGAATAATGGAATAGTGAGACAACAAGTCTCATATGATGTTGAGGGCATGTAACAACTTCCTAAGCTAAATAAATTTTCTAATGAAAAAGGTAATATACATGGTTTTCAAAATGAATCTTAGATTTCTAAATAGACAATACTAGCACAGCCACAAATTCGTGGCTGGTGAACGTCGAAAGGAAAGTTTGCAAAATTAAAACAGCCGGGAAAGGAAGGCCAAAGGTTTAGGTTGGCCTAGAAAATGAAACTCTAATCACTCATACGTGGCAATCAGCTAGCCACCATAGTAAATTTTAAATATGATTAAGTAAAAGTAAAAAAATAAACATGTAAACTGATGTCTTTATAATAGTGAGGAAGTTAGTGGTTGAAATCACAACCATTGATTTATTGGGACTACTAAGAATATTCCATCAATATTTAATCTTGTCCATACAAAACTGATTAAGCACTAAAAACCTATTAAATGTGCCCATGGTCAATAGGTGTACGCCTTTCGGCGTAAATATCCACCACCAATTTCATGATAGGACAAACATGAGAAAATGAAGTGATCTTATGATTCAAAGCCCTTATCAAATAGCTTATATATACATCAATCATGGGTATGTGATGATTAGTGTCTAATTTTTATTGGTGAGAAAAAAATGAAAATTATCCAAAATAAAATAAAAAACTATTAGAGAACTGACTCCTAAAATAGTTCAAAATAATAATAATATCATTCTCCATTTACAAATAATACTGATAATAATGAAATTATGAAAAATAAATACTAATAATAATGAAGTTATGAAAAATAAATACTAATTATAATGAAGTTATGAAAAAAGAGATTTTATGAAGAAATTTAAATATCTTTGAAATGCGCATACAAACCTCTTCTATAATTGTTTTAAAATATATATATAATTTACTAAATAGTGGAAGATTGTCAATATTCAAATCAAATGAGTATAAAAAGGGTTAAGTCTAAACATTCTACTTTTTGGACTTTTTTCGACAACTATTACCGAAATCCAAATTACAATTTTGCATTGCTGAAATTGCATTTTTGAATGCATAAATGGATTCAACGCCGTGAAAAACCCCTATTTCACTTGGAATATACAATCTCCACCATTGATATTTGCAATTCTAGCAATTCTTCTAAATTTTTAGCAGATTTTAGGCAAAACTAATAAAAAAAATATGTTTGAAAAATATTCAAAAAGTGGAATGTTTAGACTACAACTATAAAACGATTTGTATCTCAACATATGATGTATGATGAGTGTTGGTGACTATTTAACCATAGACAAAAATTGAGAAAAAATGATTTTTCCTCTATCAAAACTAAATTGAATAAACAAGAAAACCATATCAAATAAACAACAAAATCGTTAATAAGCATAATAATAACAAATAAAAGACATCATAAATATAATTTATTTAATGTTACTAAACCTTTTATTTATTTATTTATATATTTATATATTACATCAACACAACACAAAAAATAAACATTTTTCATTAATATAATAAATGAACATATCTTCAACAAAGTTTGAACATAACTCTTTTATAAATATCTTACGATCCTTAATATATCTTCTACAAAGTTTGAAAATGACTTTTTTACAATCACTTAACATATCCTCTATAAAATTTGAATATAACTCCTTAATAAATACCCATAACCACTTAACATTTCTTCTAAGAAATTTGAAAATTACTCCTACTAAATTACAATCACTTAACATATCCTCTATAAAATTTGAATATAACTTCTTAATAAATACCCATAATCACATAACATAATAAAAATATATATATCTTCCACGAAGTTTGAACCCGACTCATTTATGAATATTTTACAATCATTTAACATGTAAAATGACTCTTTTACAATCATTTAACACATCCTCTATAAAATTTGAATATAACTCCTTAATAAATACTCATAATTAAAATGGCTCCTTTTTTTTTTTTTTTTTGTAAGTTAGTGTTTTTTATTACCTTCTATCTTCAAAGATCAAAATACATGCAAAGAGTCATGATGTCGAAGTTGTCAATAAAGGAAACCAACTCTGGCATTAGGACTGAATTGTCTGAAAGATTTTGCCTCGAGGACCAAAATTTACACCCATATAATTGTTTTGTTGTCTATTGAACAAACCAAGATTTGAAATAAGCAAAAAAACATAGTTAAAGAAAACTAAGTATGAGAACAAGAACATAGAGCATAGTTGGAGAACATTATCATATGCCAGTTGAACTGCCTTAGCCATCGCGTTAGGGATGATCATGCCATACTGGGACAACGACTCGCTTGAGAGGTCGCGCCTGATGTTGTTGACGTTGTTGGGGAATAAAGAACATATCATAAAGCGATTGGATTTTCTAATCCATCATCTCTTGCCAAAACTTCAGGTCTGCCATTTTCCCTCTCAGTTTGAGGATCAACCATAATTAGTCCTCTAAGAACCGCACCAGATGTTCCTCAACGTCTTGCTGATGGGAGCTTTCCCTGCATTTTGGAAGTCTAGATCCTTTGCCATCCGCCAAGGTTGCAGAGGTGACCAACTCGTTTTGAACATTAATCGCATAGTGTGACGTAGGAGCATAAACATTTTCTTGGCCAGGTTCTGGTGGCAAATCCTCCAATTCTACCACATAGCCCCATGACTCTGCCCCACATTGGATGTCATGAGAGTCCCTTTCCTCTGCACTCTCGTCTGTTTGCTGGTGTTCTTAGCTAA
>ML816459.1:141450-169515 GCA_009831015.1 Picea engelmannii
TCTCTTTCTTTGGCTTCTTCTCAAGAATAAAATTCTTGCCTGGGACAATCTACAAAAATGAATCTTTATAGGCCCTGCATTATGCCCCCTATGCAAAAATGAAGGAGAAACTATAGAACATCTACTAAATAATTGCAACTTTTCCTCCTTTTTATGGGATAGAAGCGCTATGACATTCAGGAAAACCGCTCGGGATAGCAACAACATAACTTCAACCATCAACAATTGGCATCTTATAGGCTTCTCTAACCCCATCCTCTCATGAGCTTGGACTCTGCTTCTAAGCTTTCTAGTTTGGGGGATCTGGAAAGAAATGAACAAAAGAATCTTCAAGAATATTAACCTTCCCAATGAGAAAATATGTCTTCAAATTCTTAAGGCCATAAAAGAAACAATCCTATCCAAGCCCTGGTTTGATAAAGACTGGAATTGTAACAAAGAGGAAGCTACTCTTTTACAATCACTGGGCCTATCTTGTAACTCCCAATTCCTAAAAGACCATCCTCATGCCTCAAGCTCCGATTCTCCCTTTGAATGGTTCCCCTCGACAACAAGTTTTGTTAAACTGAACTTTGATGGAGTGTCTAAACGAAACCTAGGCTTGACAAGTTTTGGTGGGGTCTTCAAGAACCACCTGGGACAAATCCTCATAATCTACTCCGAAGGTAAAGAAATTGCTACCAACAATGAAGTGGAAATTGGCGCTATGAACCAAGGTCTCTCGATTTCCATCACAGAAGGAATACACAAATTAATTGTTCAAAGCGACTCTCTCGTTGTCCTCCATTCTCTAAGAAAACTTATTTATGGCTCTACCATTAGTAAAATATCATCAAGTTGGAGATTGGAAGCATGGCTTGAATGCCTTAAACAATTCCTTTCCTCCATCGAAGTCATCATCCCCTCACATGTAAGACGCTCAACCAATTCACTCATTGACATGCTTGCTAATGAGGCGCAGTAAATCAACATCACTCTCAAGATATTAGTGGGGACAACAATGACATTGCAAATCTAGTTCAAGACTGCAATAACATTGTCAATTCTGATTACAACCCTGACTCGAGTGCTATTAAAAGTCATCTCAACGTCATCTCGCTCCATCTTCCTTCACCTCATGAAAACATGTAGCCTCATTAATGGGCCCATCAATTGGCCTATTCCTTTCATCAAATCAGAAATGGCGGTGTGATCCTACAACACCAAAGGAATTAAACGAAAATACGCTCACACGCAATCTTGCATCAACAAGTCGAGCCTCAGCATGGACAATATAACTCCTCGCAGAATGATGGCGTATCTCCATCAATGGACTGACCAATGTCCTCCTGCAAATGCTACCAATTAGTTTCTTCTCTCTAAGATTTCCTTTTGTAAACAACCTTTCAAGCTTGTGACTCTCTTCTCCAGAAGACTTAGGCTAGCCTTTTTTTGCTATGTTGACTCTCTGGCTCTCAAGCGTCTCAGACAGATGGCAGACAACAAACATTTTTTAATTTTGCCCATGTAATTTTGTCATCTGATAATATACTTTGATAGATTACCAAAAAAAAACACTGTACGTTTTAATTATTGTTGGTGAATATTGATAGGTTTTTAATTTTGCCCATGTAATTTTGTCAATACTCTCATAATATACTTTGATAGATTAAAAAAAAACACACTGTACGTTTTAATTATTGTTGGTGAATATGGATAGGTGTAACTTGGGTTATTAATATATTTTACTTTTGTGAATAAGAAATACTATACATTTTAATTGTTGTTGGTGAATATTAATAGGTATAGGTTTTTTTAAGACGATTTCCAATCTTTCTCACATTTTCAGTGAAATGTTGGTGCTCATTATATTGTTGTCATTCTACTAGAGGGTAGTTGTGCGTTATGTCAAGTGTATTAGAAGGGATATCAAGGTTATACTTGTGTTTTAAAGATTAGGAATCAGATTCATCATTTCAACATTATTTATGTCAATGGTTGGTTTAATTGAAGTGAAGAGATGGAGTGTTGTCTGAAGTCATGGTCTAACTGACCATCCATCCATCATGCAAGGTTCGTCATGACCATGATTGAGGACATCCATGATGAAGTCCTAGTAGGTTTCATTGCCAATAGACAAGTTTGTTGAGAGGGTCAAATGGTTGGATGACCACAATTCAAATGGGACACGATGATTGGATGTATCCTAGCCATACAATCCTCCATCCTCCATCCATTTTCCAAAATAAAGATGCTTATCGACCTAAATATTTATAATTGTAGAGCCAGAACAAAGAAATTGACACATAAAGGTGGTTTCTAACTTCCAACACTGGTTGTCAGTGATGGTAATAGGATAAAAATTATCCAAAATGACCCTTTTCTGATGAAGTTCCAAGGAGCGAATTTAGCAAAAAATTGGGTGCCCATCATAGTTTCATGGCCTAAAGTTCCAAGGGCATAGTTCCTGCATGCCCTAGGGGTTTGATTGACCTAGAAACTTGAAAAATCCTTAAACACCCTAGAACTATTCCCTCTTTGGATTTTTTTGTTCATTGAATTCCAATGAGATTGAAATTTTCCAAACTATTTTGGATAATGAATACATTGCATCCACTGTGATGAAATTGTTATTATGGCATAGCATAAAAGGTCAATGTTTTGGTCCTTTTATGTTTGGCCAAAACAATGGAAGGTAAAACTTGCAATTTTGGACAAAAATAGAATATTTTTTTTTCTTGTTTGATGAGATCGTTAGTATGAGATACCTGCACTGCACAATCTGAGTGTCATAAAGGTTTTTGAAGTCATTGAATTTGATTGTGCAATCATAATCTATAATTTTGGCATATTTAACAATGAAGTTCAACAAAATTGCCCTATCAAATTCCGGTGATGGCAAATTGGAAGTGGGTCAAAATGTTGGCCTTTTATATAACTCCTATGACTAGGAAAAAAATTATCCAAAATTGCATACTTCTTGGCATATGATGTTGACAGAAAACGTGGTCTTGGGTCATAGCTCTACCCGATCAAAGTTTCGGGGCATAGTTCTCAAGGGTCTCACCTAACACATAAAAAATATAAAACACATCAGATCACGTAGAACTTGGATTTCTATTTCACAGGGTTTAAACAAGAATGGTAGTTTTGAGTACATTGTGGATAATCCTTATAAAATTCCTATGAGTACACCTTGTAGGGTGTCAAATTTATTTCATTTTGACATTAATTTAACGTTGAGAATAACGATGCAATGAAATGCAATTTTCTTAACCTTTTCTTTGGATTTTGGCAAATAAAATCTACTTTGGAGGCACAAATACATATGCAACACATCTTGGTGAGGTCACATATTGATTCGGAGATGCCAAAAAAGAAGACATTAAAAGGAGAAAAAACCCTCTATGACCACGTTCTAAATAAATAAGAGGAAAGTAAGTTGATAAAAAGAGTTGGAGAATGATAGTAAGAGAAAAGATTAAAGATACAACTGAAGTTAGCAAAATATATATGAGGAAAGATGTGAAGAATGGTCTTACTTGACATATGAAGTTAATAAAAAAATGAGTAGGATATTGCAATGAATTTGTATTTTGAATGAAATTTCATCATTAAACTATATACAAGATTCAATGTCAGTGCTCTTTTGAATGTTGATAGAATCCATGTATTTCTTTCTATTTGTTTTTGTTTGAATAATGGAATAGTGAGACAAGAAGTCTCATATGATGTTGAGGGCATGTAACAATTTCCTAAACTAAATAAACTTTCTAATGAAAAAGGTAATACACACAACAATATCTATCACCAATTTCATGATAGGACAAACATGAGAAAATGAAGTGATCTTATGATTCAAAGCCCTTATCAAATAGCTTATATATATATTAATAATGGGTATGTGATGATTAGTGTCTAATTTTTATTGGTGAGAAAAAAACGAAAATTATCCAAAATGAAATAAAAAACTGACTCTTAAAATAGTTCAAAATAATAATAATATCATTCTCCATTTACAAATAATAATGATAATAATGAAATTATGAAAAATAAATACTAATAATAATGAAGTTATGAAAAATAAATACTAATTATAATGAAGTTATGAAAAAAGAGATTTTATGAAGAAATTTAAATATCTTTGAAATGAGCATACAAACCTCTTCCATAATTATTTAAAATATATATATAATTTACTAATTAGTGGAAGATTGTCAATATTCAAATCAAATGAGTATAAAAAGGGTTAAGTCTAAACATTCTACTTTTTGGATTTTTTTCGACAACTATTATTGAAATCCAAATTACAATTTTGCATTGCTGAAATTGCATTTTTAAATGCATAAATGGATTCAACACCCTGAAAAACCCCTATTTCACTTGGAATATACAATCTCCACCATTGATATTTGCAATTCTAGCAATTCTTCTAAATTTTTAGTAGATTTTGGGTAAAACTAATAAAAAAAATATGTTCGAAAAATATTCAAAAAGTGGAATGTTTAGACTACAACTATAAAAAGATTTGTATCTCGACATATGATATATGATGAGTGTTGGTGACTATTTAGCCATAGACAAAAATTGAGAAAAAAAGATTTTTCCTCTATCAAAACTAAATTGAATAAACAAGAAAACCATATCAAATAAACAACAAAATCATTAATAAGCACAATAATAACAAATAAAAGACATCATAAATATAATTTATTTGATGTTATTAAACCTTTTATTTATATATTTATATAAAGTGATATAAAGTCATATTACATCAACACAACACAAAAAATAAACATTTTTCATTAATATAATAAATGAACATATCTTCAACGAAGTTTGAACTTAACTCTTTTATAAATATCTTACGATCCTTAATATATCTTCTACAAAGTTTGAAAATGACTTCTTTACAATCACTTAACATATCTTCTATAAAATTTGAATATAACTCCTTAATAAATACTCATAACCACTTAACATTTCCTCTAAGAAATTTGAAAATTACTCCTACTAAATTACAATCACTTAACATATCCTCTATAAAATTTGAATATAACTCCTTAATAAATATCCATAATCACATAACATAATAAAAATATATATATCTTCCACAAAGTTTGAACCTACTCATTTATGAATATTTTACAATCATTTAACATGTAAAATGAGTATTTTACAATCATTTAACACATCCTCTATAAAATTTGAATATAACTCCTTAATAAATACTCATAATTACTTAACTTAACATTTCTAAGGAATTTGAAAATGGCTCTATTTTTTTTGTAAGTTAGTGTTTTGTATTATCTTCTATCTTTAAAGATCAAAATACATGCAAAGAGTCATGATGTCGAAGTTGTCAATAAAGGAAACCAACTCTGATACTAGGACTGAATTGTAGAAATTTTGCCTTGAGGACCAAAATTTACACCCATATAATTGTTTTGTTGTCTATTGAATAAACTGAGATTTGAAATAAGCAAAAAAACACAGTTAAAGAAAACTAAGTATAAGAACAAGAACATAGAGCATAGTTGGAGAACATTATCATATGCCAGTTGAACTGCCTTAGCCATTGCGTTAGGGATGATCAGGCCATACTGGGACAATGACTCGCTTGAGAGGTCGCGCATGATGTTGTTGACGTTGCTGGGGAATAGAGAACATATCATAAAATGATTGGATTTTCTAATCCATCAGCTCTTGCCAAAACTTCAGGTCTGCCATTTTCCCTCTTAGTTTGAGGATCAACCATAATTGGTCCTCTAAGAACCGCACCAGATGTTCCTCAATGTCTTGTTGATGGGAGCTTTCCCTGCATTCTGGAAGTCTAGATCCTTTTCCATCCGCCAAGGTTGCAGAGGTGACCAACTCGTTTTGAACATTAATCGCATAGTGTGACGCAGGAGCATAAACATTTTCTTGGCCAGGTTCTGGTGGCAAATCCTCCAATTCTACCACATAGCCCCATGACTCTGCCCCACATTGGATGTCATGAGAGTCCCTTTCCTCTGCACTCTCGTCTGTTTGCTGGTGTTCTTAGCTAACATCTTTGAACGATGGAGAAGGACTGTGACAACTGTTGGAGTAGCTACAAAATGTCCCACTGCCTCTACCCACTTCAGCTCTTTTGCAAGGCATGGTTTGAAGAAAGAGGAAGCCTAATAAATGATTGATTCTCAACCAAAAGACGCTCAAGGCTGAAACTAATGAGATGGAGATGAATTGAAAATTCTTTCCTTTTTCAGAACTTATGTGCACCTGCTGTGTGGAGGCCTTTCGAACTTTGAGAGTACTCATAATTTCATCCTGTGCAACTATAACCTCCACTGAAACATAAAGACCATTCATGGGTGTTGTACTGTGCTTAACATATCTAACCTCCATCATTCCATGTGATATTAAGTTTTCCATAAAACATATGCCCTAGTTGTGTAAGCTTGCGTCAGCCACCATCCTCGAAAGAAACAAAGAGCACCAGGTGGTGACGCTGAGGGCCATTCAACATGTTATCATGTTGATCATAATGACACCCCATTCGAGGGAATTAAAATTACTTAACATATCCTTTATAAAATTTGAATATAACTTCGTAACAAATACCCATAATCATTTAACATATCTTCCATGGAGTTTGAACATGATTTTTTTATAAATACCTTACAATCACTTAACACATACTAGCGTAAATCCATCTTAAACTCGGATCTATCAAGCATTAAGAAGGATGAAATTTCTTAAGGTGTAAATTTTGTTATCATTTAATTCCATGTTATGTATTAATTCTTTCATACTAAACGATAAAAAAGATTACACCTTAATAAATTTGATCTCTCTATATCTCCAGATTTAATACCTCTAAATTTTTTTAAATATTATCACATACAATAGTAGTTATTTATTATTATTATTTTATTTTATTGTCACACAACCTAACTTTACGTGACAACATCTTCCCATACTAAAATGTAAAGCACATTACTACTCTCAATACAAAAATGACTCCTTTACACTCCTTTAAAGTCAGTGAACATATCCTCTATAAAATTTGAATATAACTCCTTAATAAATAACCTTAACCTTAATCACTTAAGCATATTCTCCATATAGTTTGAATTAGAATATAAATCTTTAATAAATACCCATAATCGCTTAACCTCCATAGAGTTTGAGCATAGCTTCTTTATCGATACAAGCATTATGAATACTTTAATCCGCGGGCTTAGTTCGATATATTATTGAGAAAAGTCCTTAGACATCGTAACGTTGCGGAAACGTTGTATGCTGAGACGGGAAACAGGGTACTAAGATTTCGATACTTTTTACTTCTATTCTCATAAATCTATTCACCGTCACGAGAATAAGCGCTTGGAAGTTAACGAGCGTGTGAGTTTAGATGGAGTCCCACTCATTTTGAAATAATACTCTAATTTAACTTTTAGTGGCCAAGGCTGTTTTCACTCGTTCCTTTGCGTACGTAACCCTCAACCCATTTTGAAATAATACTCTAATTTAACTTTTAGTGGCCAAGGCTGTTTTCACTCGTTCCTTTGCGTACGTAACCCTCAACCCATGGCATTCACAAACGTAATTGTCAATCATTACAATACAATACTTTTGTTCCACATACTTTTCAATCATTACAATACTATACTTTTGTTCCACATACGTGTGCACCAAAGATGGTGCACACATGTTTTTTTATTAAAATCGGTTGTCAGGTTTGTATGGCTCTTTGCATTCAATGGTTCACATTGAATGAAGGATGGGTGATAGGGAAGGGACCGAACAGATCTTCTCGTGAAGCTTTTATGTGTATATTATAACCATCCGTTCCACGTGAAACTTTGCCACAAAGATCTAAATGAGAAGATATTTATGAAGTGATTCACTTCCACACAATTTCTCATGAAACCTTGTCAACTTGTGTCCAAATCAAATATACTTTAAGGTGTTTGAGTTATATATATATATATAACTCAAACACCTTAAAGTATATGACAAGTCAATTTAACCTATTTTTCAATTTTCCTTTATTTAAAATTTAATTTGTATACATTCGCTTCTTATCAATCTCATGAAGATGGGTTAAGGTGTATAATTTGTATATTTAAGTGTGGGATGGAGTGAACCTGTGTAAGTTAAGGGCAGTGTTGAAATTTTCATTGTGACCTTTACTTTTATGAGGATGGGGTAAAGCTATGTAATTTGCACAGTGAAGGGTGGGTGCATTGAAAATATGTAGGTTGAGGGTAGTGTTTAAATTTTATTTTCAATTTGAAAGTTTTTGTTAATTTTGAACGTTTTTATATATAGTTTTGAAAAAAGATAGTGAAAACTGAAATGGAGTAAATTTTCCAACCTATAAATTTCATTGGCTATTTTTTTTGCCCAATTACAAAGCTCACAGAAAATCCTCGAGTACTTTCCCTCATTTCGAGGTTGGTACTCAGGGTAAACCCTAGAATCTTCAGGGCACAAGGTCGGTCAACAACTAAGCTCAAAGCCATTATAGTAATATGCTCATTAAGAGCTCGACATGTCACTTGCATGATTGAATGTCGGCGAGAAGGATAACAATAATTCCTCCCAACCACCGTAGATAAACTCAATTGACGATTTCACTGGATATACAACAACCTATCCATCATTTTCTTCTTTTAGAGATGCCCCTTTAATTATTTTCTTCTTATAAGTATGCCCAACTTTATGGTTTTCTCCTCATAAGATGATTCTTATTTAATATTTATATTAATATATATTACTTTGAAAAGTTCAATATATTATTTAATATTTGGAGTAAGCTTGACCAACCCCTAATTAAGAAACTCTGAGAGTGGGCCATAAGTAAACACTTTTGAGGTCAAAGAACAAAAATCATTCCCAATAGTATCACATATGGCCTAGTAGAACTCACAATGAAGCCCATCCAAGTGTTATAGCAAATTTTTCTACACTGCATGCATCTTGCTCTGATGGCCTTCCATTTCCCTATGCGGAACTCATTTCCCCTCACTTCAGAGCTTAAAATACTCAATTTTTTACATGTACGCGACCTCCCAATTATGCAACATGCGTACGCATGCAGACTGCTTCATTACAACCCACGTACATTGGGTTTGGTACACAAAATACTAAAATTGCGTCGGGTTTCCATGCCATGTCACAAGATCTGTGATCCTTGACCTTCCATATATTGGAAACACTCTGAATCGACCCTTCAATTCCATTTGGAGGCTATAAATTGAGTTATATCCAAGCCTTGAGGACATTCAACACATTGTAGAGAGCAAAGATACTCTGGAGAAATTTCAGCTCAATCGAGTCTGCATCCCTTTGTCTTGAAAGTCTTAACTTCTTGTGTTCAGCCCCCAAGCTCTTCCTATATTGTGATGGAGAACCTCATTGACTCCTACATGTGAGCTTGCCTTTGTGGAGGATTGAAGTGGTGGAGGCCTAGCTCGAGGGACTTAGTATCTCGGTTCCGATATGTGTCGTTACAAAAGTTTGTCACCTATGTACTTATGTTGATTACATTAATAGAAATACTCCTCCAATTGATATCTTGCAAATATTTATATTTCTTTCCATGGGTGTATTTGTTATGTATGTTAATGGATTATGCTGATTTATATGCTAACATTTTATATTATCACCACGTGCTTGCGTATCTTGGTTTTTGAAGACAAGTTGCAGGTATAACGCTTTGGGTCGTGTGCTCAATGGTGGTCTTCTTCAGATGTCAAGCCAAGGTAGGATTCTAGCCTTCTCTTGTTAGCATTTCATTTAATACTACATGCTTGAGATTAGAGTTTATTTTTGGGTGTCATTCCATCTGTTGTGGTTTCCCCCTAGCCATAGAGAGATTTTCCTCGTAACAGAATTGGTGACTCCGCTGGGGAGATCTCCTTTTTGGGGTATTGGGTGTTTTTCTCCTTTATTTTCTCTCCGTTTTCCTGAGTTTCTCTGTTGTATGTCACTTGACAACCTATATTTTCCATTATATCTGAGTTTCTTGGCTTAACCCTTGCCCAACCAGTGTCTTCCTTGATATACGTGGGTTGTCCCTTAACAAGGTGCGTACATACGCGGGCTGTCTTCCTTTAGGGTGCGTACATACATGAGTTGTTGTTTGAATAGTCGCGTACACAATCTCTTTAGTACGTTTAGATGATTTTGGTGTTTGATGGGTGAGTTTTGTTGGTTTTTAAGACTTCTTGGGTCCCTTTTTTTACTGTTAAGTGCCTACAGAGTGATAGGAAGTCGCTTTATTGGTGAATCTTTTGGGCGAAATCTTTTCTTGTCATTTCTATCATTTGTTGTCCTTGCACACGAGTCTGGGTAGTTACTTCTTGGTATCCTGCTTGGCTTGTCTCCTTTTGCTTGCAATAGGGTCTGCCTGCGAGGTTGTTATTCGATACTTACATTTTCTTTTCATTATATCGAAAATACATTTATTTTTTTTGCTTTCTTGCATTTTACTTATGAAATTTGCACTTTTGGCTACTTTACATTAGTTTTGGCATATGAAAGATTGCACTTCATTGAATTGTAGAGATCGTATCTTAGAAATAACATTTAGAAGCATACCATCTCATTGAAAATCAAGACTAGTACTTAGCAGTGTTTTTACATTTGATTCTTTTATACATGTTGAGTCATAATACCATCAGTGTCACGATCGCACCTCTTGAGTAAGCAGAAGCCATTAAAATTAATGTTGAATAATTAAAATTGATTATAAACGATTTTATATTTCAGGGTACACAAACAAGTATAGGACCTAGGGCCTTGGAATAGGATTTGGTGAGTAAACTTCTCTAAGGCTATAAAATTGAATGTATGTGTCTAACCAGGAAGTGGTGAAACCCATTATATAATTAGTGTCCTCAGGAGGCTCCTCTCACATCGTAGTTAAGCATGAGGTCGCACAAAGTTGGTTGCAAAGATAGCCCTCTAATACCTTCTTAGCGTCAGAGATATTTCTGGGGTTCTATTCGTATTTGGGGGTCTTGATAGTGCCTTTATCTCCTTGAGAGGCGGTGCTTTCAAGATTTCAGTCTTTGCTACCCTGCCCATATGGTGGACCGAACTTGTGACTGCTCGCCTAAGCATTGGTTATATCGTCGTGACTCTAGTTGCTTGATATAGGTAACCACATAGGTTGCTTGTAGGGGTTATTATGCAAGTACCTTTAGTCAGATAGGGATAAAAAAACATAGACTTTATGGAGGATTTCCTCTTAGGAGGGATCTGACCGACTGTGCTGTGAAGCCTACGAGGGTCCTTATAACTGATTCTGACACCTCCACTCTATTGTTGCGGAGTCTCAGGCCCCTCTTGGGCGAGGCATACCTACTTTAGTTCGGGAGGTCCCTTTCAACTATCATATCCTGTTTGTGTGCATTTGCCTTTTGCTTTATTTAGGAGCGTGCTCTCTGATTATTAGTCTGCCTTAGGATTTTGTATTGTATCTCGAGTTCTAAGTCATCGTGGAGAAAGACCAACCTCCTCCTCGGTCTCTTCATCTTTTGAAGTTTCCACCGCGTCTTGATCCTTTACCGAAGTTAGCTTCTAAAAGGCATAGAGTTAATGAGCATGGTGCATATATCTCTACCTCCAAGGCTTGTGATCATCCTACCATGATTACTGAGTCAAATATGAGTGTATCGGGAAGCCCTTCGACTCCCCTATCCTCTATGATCAGTGGGGTCCCCTCATCTCCCTTGTCATCGACGGTTTGGATGTCAAAGGCTCCCTCATCTAATGCTACCCAATCCATGAGCTCTTCTAGGCCCATGGGAACATATCCTTTTGTATTCGCATACGTTATGCTGAATCATGATACTCAGTCAATACCTTCGGCCTCTAATCTTTTTTATTTTGGTATGCCTGACATGACGTCACACTTCTCATCCTCTATTTCGACGGCTAATATGAATCTTAGTTTTGGGTCTGGGGGCACGACGCCTCCTTATGTTCCTTTCTCGTTTGGTGGAGGTCATATCCGTCAAGCGACTCCTACGGTTGGAGGTTGGAATCCTCCTTCCTCTAGTCCTAATCCTAGTTTCAATGCTCCAGGATGGAGTGCTCAAATGGGCGGTCAATTTACTTCCTATATTCCGTCCGTTATTCTCTCTTCCTCCACATCGATTCCGACAAATTTTTTTATTATGGCGAACCCCCCTATGTCATCATGTGTTCCATACGAAGGGAGTCAATTTTACGTTATGGGAAAACCCCAACACAAATTTTCTTTGTCTGGGGGAAACATATATAATCGTTATCATGCTTGTTTTGCGGGTATGGTGCCCTTACAACATTTCATGAATCAGCTGGGAGGAGGATATTATCCTATCGGTCAGGGCCATGGTGTTTACCATAACCCTGGTTGTCCTGCAATATCTCAACCCCAATCTTTCCTAGGAGCATGGGCTCATATTCCGCAACCCCGACTCCCTTTTCTGACCACGTTAAATCTGCCAGATTTGTCGAAATTGATGAATGACCTTGTGTGTCACGATCCGTCATGGCCCCCATCCCAACCGAGCTTCCTTCCGACATTCCAAAGTTTGAAGGAAAGAATGGCGAATACCCAGGTGATCATGTGACTACTTTTCACCTCTAGTGCTCATCTAACTCCCTTAATGACGATTCTATTTGTTTGAGTCTATTTCAACGCACCCTCGTTGGGGTCGCCACGAAGTGGTACATTGAGCTACCCTGGGGAACCTATGAAACTTTCATTCAGATAGTCTTGGTTTTCCACAATCACTTCCAACTACTGGTATGTTACGATGTTGGCCTAGAACTTTTGTCAACTCTTCGGAAAGATAAATCCACCCATATTTCTGATCATATTCAAGAATGATGTAGATGAAAGAGGTTGATTAAAGTCTACATTCCTCCAGAGTTTCTATTGGAATGGTTCCTCAAGTCTTTGTTGCCTTACATTTCGAAGGATGTTTGTACATCTAGAGTGACGATTGAGGAAGAAGCCATCTTCAAATCCCAACAGTTGGACCTTATATATGCTCAATCTGAGTTGCTTTATGAAATTCTCCATGACACACCGCGATCAAACTATGATCCTAGACAAAGGCCCGGGCCTCATGCCGATGGCATCACAGGCTGCGAAAATGCTAAGACTACAGACCAGGTGACGAACCGACTCAAATATTTGTCTCTTAACTAGTCTGTAGTAGAACAAGCTAAGGCTTCATCCTCCACCACCCCATCAACAGATGTGCATTCTGTACAGTCGTCGTCAAAACCAAATGGTAACCAACAAATGAGAGGGAACAAGAGGAAAGGACGTGGTAATAACTGTAAGGGTGGGAAGAATAATAATAACAAAGCCAAGGACGACAATGATAATGATAAATCAAATAATAATGTTGGTGAGGGAAAGAAAGAAAAGCGGAAGGTGAAGTTTCCTTGTAAACTTTGTAAAGATGATCACCTTACCCACTTGTGCCCCAAAATCGAGGAAGCTTCGAGGCTCATTGCGCAACAACCTGTTGCGCTGACAAAACCGTTTCCACATAACCAAAATATGGCTTCGGGGACCTCCAACACTGGAAATGAGTTGAGCGAGAGTCAAAACCTTTCGACACATGATAGTGGCCATATTTGCATCAATATGGTTAAGTCTCAGATTGATGTAGCCACTTGATCTCGTGATTACGGTTTTTCATAGACTGTTTTAGGTCCAGAGCCTCCTCCTCCCCCATAAATTCCTTTGCATATCGATAAGCCAGAACCTCTGCCTCGTATTTCAAAAGGAGTACTTAAGCGCTCTGTCACAATCCTAATGCCAGAGTCACCCAAAATTAGTCGATTATCAAGGATTTGGGCCAAACCCCATGCACGATGTCAGCTTTGGAGGTGCTCCAGACGTGTCCTTCACATAGGAATGCCTTGTTATCCACATTAGGAGCTCTAGACCCATGTGGCTCAAAGGTTATCAAGTTTGATGTATCAGACGTTAAGCCTCACTTACCTTACCACGTGGCCTTCCAGATCCATGTGGAGTACATGAAAGTTATCATCAAGTGTATTGTAATTGATGAAGGTGCTTCAACATCCATGATGTCTTTACCCTATTGGAAAGCCATTGGCTTTCTGCCCCTGTCTCAATCCATGACCATGTTGACTACATTTGATGGGCGTTCTTTTATACCCCACATTATCCTTCCTGCTTTCCTGGTCCAGTTAGACAAAAAGACTGTGGAGGTCGAGGTAGAGGTGGTTGATTCGCCTCTTGACTACAATATCCTACTAGGGCGTAATTGGACTTATGTTATGACAACCATTGTGTCGTTGGTTTTCCGCATTTTATGCTTTCCTCAAGAAGGAAATATTATGATGATCAACCAATTGTCCTTTGCGCATCTTGGTTCTAATGCATCGGTGGGACCTTCGGTCCTCATTATTGATAATTCTCAGCATGCAACTAAGAATGTTGGTGTTTGGATGTATTCCCCCTTGATGGGTACTTTTGATTTCACGGACCGATTGCAAATATTTATGCCATGTTTGGTGAGTCTTCATCATTGATGAGGTCCGTTCCTTTTCGTACTTCATATTTCAATGACCCTTGGACCCTACCTTCCCCGACTATATCGTACGAAGTTCATTCACACATCGGGGCAACGATGCCATTATCCACAGTAGAAGTTGTGTATCAGGCTATTGTAGAAGCTATTGTTGACCCAGATCCTTCCTCCTTGTGGACGAACAAGGTGGATCCCGTCTTAAATCCCATATGGGTCGTTCAATCATCTTGTTCACATGATTTCCTTGATGATACTTTACCTTCGAATGAATCCATCTTAGAGGCCATGTCTGGTCCTGATAGGCATTGGGACAATATACATCATCGATCCTATTTTCTCCCAGATCTTGTTAGGATTGAACAGGATCAATTTAGGTCAACCCTAAGTGAGATGGTCGGTGATGTCGTGGTTCCGCTAGATATGCATGGTATTTATGCCAAAGAAAACATGGCGAATATTTCTCCTACTGTTGCAATCGACATCTCTCGAACCCCCGATAAAATTGAAAACGTATATATCGGTGTAGATTGTTCGCCTGAGGAAATTGAGATCTACACCGATCTCTTCAAGGAATTTCGAGATGTATTTTCTTGGTCATACGAAGAGATGTCAGGGATCGACCCAACATTGTTGAGCATGAGATTAAAACTTATCTAAATGCTAAACTTGTTCGACAACGTCTTAGAGCTATTAATTCTAGGAAGGCCCTCGCTATTAAGGAAGAGGTGGAGAAGATACTCAATGTTGGCTTCATCTACCCGGTTTCCTTGACCTAATGGGTGTCCAATCTTGTTCTCGTAGATAAAAAGAAAGGAATCGTTCGCGTGTGTATGGATTTTAGGGACCTGAATAAAGCATGTCCTAAAGATAACTTCCCCACTCCTTTTATTGACCAGATTATCGACGAGTGTGCAGGAAGCGAAGTCTTTTCTTTTATGGATGGATTTTTAGGTTATAATCAAATTCAGATCAAACCCGAGGATCAACACAAGATGACATTTATTTGTCCTTGGGGTACCTTTACATACCGAAAAATGCCTTTCGGTCTTAAAAATTCCAGAGCGACCTTTCAACGTTCCATGACCTTTTCATTTTACGATCTTAAACATATCATCAAATCTTACCTAGATGACCTCGCTGCTCACTCTCCCAAGAGGGTAGATCACTTGACTCACCTTCGACTGGTATTTGAGAGATTTCGTTATTATCGCATTCGGTTGAACCCTCACAGGTGCATTTTTTGCGTTAGGTCTGGTCATCTTTTAGGATTCATAGTTTCAGAGCATGGGATCATGGTGGATCCTATGAACGTTGAGGCAATGCTTCGGTTTCCTCCCCCGCACAACATTCGACAAATTCATGGTTTACAGGGGAAGGCTAACTTCCTGCTTCATTTCATAATTAACTATGCCAATTTAACTAAAGGTTTCATGCATATTTTGAAGAAGGACACTCCATTCATATGGGATGAATGAACCCAAGAATCCTTCGATGCTCTTAAGAAAGCCTTGGTATCAGTGCCTTTGCTGAAGCCCCCAGAATACAATAGAGACTTTTTTTATTTATATCATCGTGTCTGAAGGGATGATTGGTATGGTACTTGTTCAGGAGGATGATGAGCTTCATGAGCACATTGTATACTACCTTAGCCGAAATCTAGTTGGTCCTGAACTCAAATACTCTCATGCAGAGAAGCTAGCCTTGATCATTGTACATGTGGTTCAGAGATTACGACATTATATATTACTCTACAAAACTACCATGGTTGCGGATATCAATACATTTCAATACGTCCTTACTAGGCATATCATATAAATACAATAAATGGATTGTTATTTTGCAAGAATTTGATCTCGATTTTGCTTCTGCAAAATCCAAGAAATCGCTAGTTTTTGCAGAACTGATGTCAGAATTCCCTAGGCTGGATGAGGATATTTTTCATGACGATTCATTCATGAATGAACATGTCTTCCTTATCTTGTCTTCGGACCCTTAGTATGGATATATTTTAATCTACGTTCAAATCATGAAGCTCCCCCAACATCTTTCGAGAGACGATCGATGACGTATATGTCATCAAGCTAAAAAATACCTTATTATTGGTGACACTTTGTATCATCGAGGGGTGGATAATATTTTACATCGGTGCTTGAATCACAAGGAGGTTGAGGTTGTTCTCAATGAATGTCACAGTGGGGCATGTGGTGGTCATTTATTCAGGATTGCGACAACCCAAAATATATTGCGAGTCGGTTATTTTTGGTCGTCAATTTTTAAGGATTGCATTGAAGCAGTTAATAAGTGTCACCCTTTCCAGGTGTTCACTCGAAAAATGCCCTTGCACCCAACCCCTATTCAGCCAGTCATCACTGTCAGTCCCTTCACCAAGTGGGAGTGGATTTTATGGACAACAACCCATCCTCGGCTGGGGGGCACCAACATATTATCGTGGTCGTGGATTATTTCACTAAATGGGATGAGGCCAATCCTACCGTTAAATCCGATGGTAAGACTGCAATTTTTTTTAGATTCAATCAAATTATCACTTGGTTCAGAATCCTAAGAGAGATTGTCACTTATCATGGCAGTCACTTCGAGAATGAGATGATGACAGAGTTGGGATCAAAACTGGGGTTTACACATGATCATTCTTCCCCTTATTATCCCCAGGATAATGGAAAAGTAGAGGCTATGAATAAATCTCTAAAGACCATTTTGCAAAAAACTGTCAGTCAGAGTAAATCTAACTAGCATGTGATGCTTTACCCTGCAGTTTGGGCATACCAAAATACGATAAATACTTCCACCGATTTCTCATTGTTTCAGTTAGTACATGGCGTGGAGTCGATTCTTCCTATTGAATGTGAAATCCCTTCCCTTAAGTTGGCAATCGAGCTCCTACCTAACACGACCGATCTCGAAGAACGCCTCATACACCTAGAACACCTCGATGAGTAGTGTCGAGATGCCTATGCAACTATCAAAGTGAATAAACGATGTGTTAAGGTCCAATACGATAAGTATGTCTCTCCTCGACAGTACACTGAGGGTGACTTGGTTCTCCTTTATGACCAAGCCAAAGAACCGCTAGGGGAAGGAAATTTCAACCCCATGTGGCATGGTCCTTATATCGTGTGACGTGTCCTAGAAAAATGATCATATGAATTAGAATATTATGAGGGGAATGTGTTGGACGAGCCTAGAAATGGGCTCTACCTTAAAAGGTACTACACTTGAGCCCTCGTACTCGGGCGTTGCCTTTGTATATTAGTGTATATACTCCTTTTCTTTTGTTTCTTTTGCGTCATTGACTTGCTTATTGAGTTTTCCCTTGATTGGAAGATGTCAATGGAGTCTTAGGTATACTTAGGATCAAAGATTATTTTAAGGATGGAAATTTATTTTAAAATGTAGAAACCTTGACGAATCTTACTAATCCTTCATATGCCAAATATAAATGTTTGGCGATATTTTTGTAAAAACATTCAAATTTCTAAGGATTTTATATAGTTTGTATAAAATTTTGGCGATTTTTAAGGTAAAATATTTTTATCCTATAGAATTTGGGTGAATCATTTTTAGAATAGCAAATCTTTCTTTTGGAAAAACCATGGAAAATTAGCCCATGAGCGAAATTTAGCCCCTAAAATCATCCCTGCTTAGGATTCGCAGACGGTGTCAGTCTTCATACGCGGAACTTGGCTTACGTCGCTTGGGTTATCTATTCACCTGAGGGACAACTAGTGTCTTTAGGTGGCGTTTGTCTGGAGCCATCAACAAATAATGTGGCTGAGTATAGCACCATTATAGATCTATTATGCAACGCCATTTCACATGGTGTTTGATCTTTAGAAGTTCGCCTGGACTCCCAGTTAGTTGTATGTCAGTTGAACGACAATTACCGTGTGAGAGATCCTACTTTACTTCGACGATTCCTATGGGTACAAATTTTGTAACGTTACTTTGATTTTCTTAATTATAATCACATCCCTAGAAGTTCTAATCAAGTATCTGATGCATATGCTAATTACATTTTAGATTGGCATGTGTCACATAACTAAGTAAACAAAACACATCTATACATTCATCCATTGTAACATATATAAGTTGAGTTGAAGACCAAATGTTTTTTGTTTTCCTTTATCAAATTGAAAAACACAAAAAATGAAATATATAAAAAACATTTTTTATACAATTTTTCCTATGGACTAATAGTTCAGTGAAAGACCTAGTTTGAAGTGGTTTTATCCAGGGTTTTTTAATGGATTTTCAGCATCGTATCGCCCGTTTGTACCTCCGGAAGGTATATTTCGTCACCGACATATAGGATAGTTTCTCACTCCACTTTGTATTTCTGCATCATCCTATGACCATGATTCATATGCCCTAGGTACAAACCCATTTATTAGCGACACAAAACCTTCTCACTACTACTAGAAATGTCGTTATTAAGTGGTAGCGACTTACCAAACATGGGTACCCTAGTTAGAACCCTTATGTTATTTGGTGCCCATGCAGACGTTATTCCATAGGACTGGGAGTTCCTTATAGTTCCAACACAACTTTGCGTTCGAACCCCATTTTTCTTACTCAATATCATTTTGAATACTACCTATGGGACTCTCCCCAAGTCCAGGTTAAGCTCTTTTCCGACTCCCCAAAAAATGAATGAGTGAACTTGTCTCTTTCACACTCGTTAAATGGTTTTGAAAGGATGTATATTTGGTATAAATTTAACCCTTTTTCAGACCAAGTAGACTATTTACGAAAAATGACTACTCTAGTCACCATTGGCTAGAAGAGTTCTCTTGGGTATTATTTTATACTTTTTCGGGCCTAGGGGACTAAATCTATGAAAAAATGACAGTTTTGAGTTAAGTTGTAATTGAATTCCATTATCCTTCTTGCATTGTCGAGCCTATTGTCGGCTCCCACTTTCTCGTTATAATCCTCTTGCCCCAACAATTCTCATCACTAGCTAAGCAATGCCTTTTATATATCCTTTGCAGCTTGAAACCCTTTACCCGTAGAGGAAACATCCCCCCGAGTGTCCATGTTCCACATGCACTTCCATGCATTGATCATAGGTGTGTTCCACTACTCGGAACTAGTTTCTTACTTGCAACACTCGTTTCCTCTCTTATATCATAACATTTCTTTTACTATGAAAAACAAAACAAAAAATATGGGTGGAAAAATAGTATTATCTCCTATCGGCAACATTCGTGTCGCCTTTGAACAAAGAACAAACTCTTGAGTCCATTTTAATCCAAGGTTTGGGTTTAACATGACCTAAGGAACCTGAGCTTGTTACTTAGAGTCTACTCCTTCGACTGGTTATTCTTCCAGTTCCTACGGAGAGTTTGTTGATGCCTCCTGTGTCACAAGCGTTTTTCAATGATCAGTGTCAAGTCTATGCTACCTGAGTTATCCATATGTCTCGTGCTCTTTCTCAAAGGAATTATAAATCCTGTTTCTTCCATTTCTCAGAACTCTTGGCTTTGCATGTCGACCATACCCTCGGTGTATCTCAAAATCACATGAAGTTGTTGTCCTACCTTGCACCCTGGGCCTACTTTCCTCATTTATAGGTAACCTTGAACCTAACAAATTACATCTCCTCATTGGTCACTGACTGGGAGGTTTCCCTTGTGTTCGACGGCAAGAAATCTATTCACACATTGGGATTCGTGTAGTGTCTTGGATTCCATTAGCCCTATCGGTGGTTTCCTTTCCTTTGTCAATAGTTTTCCTTATTGGATGCTATTCAGAGGGTCTATTTCGTGCACTACTTTCATCTGGTGCACGTGAAAGACGCACATGTTCATTGGTTAGTGAACATCCTATACATCCAAGATCCTCCTAATTATCAAGCTATTGCTTTGTACCTTGCGCTGGATGATGAGAGATTCCTTAATGCTATCCTTTCAACAAGTCTCTTTCCATCGACTTCAGCTCATCTATTATGGAATTGAGATCTAGAGTCTTATGAGTACCTCGAGGCTTGTAGTCATTAGTGGCAGGTTCTCTTGCCATCAACAGTTGGGAATACATCAATGTCTCCTGATTGATGGATTCCTCAAGTGTTCGACCTCAACACCCTTATTCACACTTGTTGAATGTACTTGGTGCCTGACACCTACTTTCATTATCGGTGGGTTGTCTCGCGTTTGTTAATGGTATACCTTAATGATGGGTAATAAAACGAAGTCTCATTGCGTTCGACTTCAATTCCTCTATTCACATAATGTAGACTTGCACCTTGGGAAGATAGTGTAGAAGACCTCCAGTTTACAGTAGCAACACCCCATATCTTATGTTGTCTTTCATTGGACCAGTACCTATATGACTTCAGTGATCATGGAAGATCAGATTGCTCCATTGTATATAGATATCTTTGGTTGATTTTGAGATTAGACTCCACTGTGTCTTGTTTGTGACTATGATAGCCTATTTCATATGTCCACCTTGTATTGCCTCTTCATGGAAATGAAAAACTATTTGATATATATCCACATGGATTTGCAGTGTAATTCATATTGGAATCCATGTGTACAAAGTCGTTATGAATTGTAATATTATCATGATTAACTAGTACTTCCAGTTGAGTCTTCATTACTCCACTTCTGGGAATTATAATGTATTTCGGCCATCACAGATAATCCTTTGATCTCACACATTAGGGGGCATCTGTTATAACAATTTTTTCCACACTCCATGCATATTTCTCTAATGGCTTTCCATTTCCCTCTACAGACATCATTTCCCCTCACTACAAAGCTTAAAATACTCAATTTTTTACATGTACCCGACCTCCCAATTATGCAACACGCGTACATACGCGGGATACTTCATTACACCCGGTGTACATAAGGTTTGGTGCATAAAAAAATAAAATTGCATCGGGTTTCCATGCCATGTCACGAGATATGTGATCCTTGACCTTCCATATACCGGAAACGCTCCAATTTGACCCTTCAATTCCATTTGGAGGCTATAAATTGAGCTATATCCAAGCCTTGAGGACATTCAACACATCATAGAGAGAAAAGATACTCTGGAGAAATTCACATCAATTGAGTCTACATCCCTTTGTCCTTGAAAGTATGAACTTCTTTTGTTCAGTGCCCAATCTCTTCCTATCTTGTGATGGAGAACCTCATTGACTCCTACATGTGAGCTTTCCTTTGTGGAGGATTGAAGTGGTGGAGGCCCAGCTGAAGGGACTTAGTTTCTCGGTTCCAATATGTGCCATTACAAAATTTTGTCACCTATATACTTCTAGTGATTACATTAATAGAAATACTCTATTCTCGTCCAATTGATATCTTGCAAATATTTATATTGCTTTCCATGGGCATATTTGTTATGTATGTTAATGTATTATGCTGATTTATATGCTAACATTATATATTATCACCACATGCTTGCGTATCTTGGTTGTTGAATACAAGTTGCAGGTATAACGCTTTGGATCCTGTGCTCAACAATGGTCTTCTTCGGATGTCCGGATGAGGTAGGATTCTAGCCTTCTCTTGTTAGCATTTAATTTAATACAACATACTTGAGATTAGAGTTTATTTCTAGGTGTTGTTCCGTCTGTTGTGGTTTTCCCCTAGCCATAGAGAGATTTTCATGGTAACACCAAGCCCAAGGACTTGCCATTCTACATGGAGGATAAAGCAAAATAAAGCTCCTCCCTTGAAAAATATCTATCCAACCTGTCCCTATTGCCACAAAAAACTTTGTGGGGCTTTAACCTGTAGCAAGCATCCCTAGTATCCACCACCCCATCTATCAGATCATAGGGAGAAAAAACATTCCGAAAATGTGAACTAAACATAATTCTAATCTCTGAATTATCCTTAATAGGGAGCCATGAGCTCGACACAATATAAGAACCCTTTCTACCAATACCTTTCGCTTGAGGAAGTCAAAATAAAACTTGACTTAGATCCATCATCCCCCTCCTAGATCCATTAAATCCAGGAATGAACCCATGCACCCCTGAAAATATAATCCTCAGCCCATCACACAACCATCTCCAACTTTGAAACCTATTCCTAAAGAGTCATACTGTGTATATCCTCTTCAAGGAAGATGTGAACCTCCTCAATGCATTGTCAAGCCATCCTTAACTCCTTATTTTTATTTTGAGCCATCATCATACTCCAACCTCTCATGAATTAAAATATATGGTAAAAAAAAACCTCCCACCAAATAATCCACCCTGATCACTAATCGACCAAGAGGAAAGATTCCAAACCCTTTGGACAAGGGCTTGAAAGTGCTCTGACTCCAAATGGGACACATTCAACTTGAACAAGAAGGGGGTGACCTAAGGAGATCACAACCTAAATTGGATGATGATTTGAGCATGTTACATCAATAAGAAAATCTATAAGATGAATTATACCTGAGAAAGTCATGTCCTTTCGAGGAACATATAAACAATCCAACCAAACCCTAACCTTGGCTTGACCTTGTCGATAATTAGAACAACTAAACCAACTACCATACTCTAGCCCCTTTTATTTCCAATTGGGGTCAAATACTTAAAGCGAGTCCTTGCATTGGCACCAAGCCCACTTCTTTGAACCACTAATGATTAGCCTTGCACCTCCACATTAGTCCCATTCCCACTCCACCATATTGAAATCCATGTCAACAATCCATTACACACTCAGAAGAAATGAGGCCATCTAGTCCCAAAGTCTATTGTAATCTATGTCGATATTATGAGCATAAATTGCATAGAAACCTATCACTTGGTCTTGAACCAAGAGGGTAACCCAAATATTCTAGTCCTCTAGGTTTGAACCAGAGTTAACCACATAGCTTTGCAAATAGGATGAAAGTGCATCCACTACCCCTCTGTTGGAAGCCAACAACTCTTGTCAAATTTTATCATGATAAAATGTCGTCACCAATGGATAAATTTTTCTGTAGCTGCCTCCTTCTCCTTACAAACTTTTCTGTCTTTTTGGCTTTGAGAAGATTCATTGGCCTAATTGAGTGTAAGATTTCTTCGTTTTTTATTTATTGTTTGTTTTGTTTAATTTCATGACCGAAAGCATGAAATTAGAACAAAATTTGGCTTGAGTAGTAACCATACAGTTTGTGATTTCTTTTGTTTCTTTTGTAAATATAAATGTAACTAAAGAGCATCTATATTATTTTTATAAACCTAAAAGTTTGTAAGCCTATATTTTTCATTTGTTGATCCATTACCATAACACTTGATTTATCCACTTTGGGAGATATGACTTAGTCATTTCTATTTTTGATTATATGGTTTTTACATATGCTTGACTACGYARCTAGCATAACTTTGGGTTAATTCGRAATATGAATACTACCCCTAGCAGTCGTATCACGGTCTCGTCGACCTGGTACAGGACTGACACACTTASCTTCAAACATCACCCCTTCGTACTRCATAGCTCAAGCCTGCATTCATTTTTTTCAAGTGGTAGGTTTTGGTGCTTTGGGTTTGRCAGTCACTTGACAAAGTGGTTTTCATTTTTTCTTTGCCTCCTGGTTTACCTTTGAAACTATGGCTCATGTAGTAGTGCAGAGCCGAATGTACTCAATTCATCTTCTTTGTATGTGCTCTAWCAATGTATGTKCTCTAACAAATTACATACAAATTCATCTTCTTTGTATGTGCTCTAACAATGTACTCAATTCCATTTTTAAACAAATGATACTTGTTCTCATGACGATGAAAAATGSCTCTCCTATCATATAAGTATGGGCTTCCAAACACAATACCACAAATATCCAATGGAATGACATCAAACTCTACCTCATCATATAGTTTGCAGTGATGGCAAACCTGAGTTTACACCTTCTTGTCACATGCAATTTGGCATTGTCACATATCCAACCTAGAGGGTATGGTTTTTGATGAGGAGTAGTTTCCAAATCTAGTTTCTTGACAATGTCTTCAAAAATAAGGTTTGCTTGTGATCCTGTATCAAAAAGAGTATCTATCTTGGTATGTTTTGAAATTACCCTTATGTGGAAAATCTCTATCCTTTATTTTCAATGTTGAGTTTCATTGATGGCAGAATTTGAAGAACTAGTGCTTGCAATAGAATTCTTACCTTGTAAACCCATGGCTATGATTTTCATTTCATCTTCCGAATCAGATCCTAAATCTTGTTGTACAGTTGCAACAATGTTTGGTTTCTCTTTGTTGTTGAACTTTTTGGGTCTCTTTTCAAGATGAAGTTTCCAACAATGGTCTTCATCATGGCCATCCTTTGAACAATGTTTACAAGAGAGTTTATCTCTCTCTTTCTTTACTGAAGCATTTTTCTCTACATTTCCTTCAAACTTCCTCTTTCCCTTGTCTCCATTAAAAGACTTATTGTTTCCCTCTTGAGGTTCATTCCTTCCTCTTGCCTCTAAATGAGTAGCCTGCACACATACTTCATCTATATTTGAAGGATTAAACATAAGTATTGTATGCCTCAAGTAGCTATGCAAACATCCAATGTATTTGAGCAAAGTATCTTGTGAAGACAAATCTACACCAAAAACCAAAGCTCTTTTTCTAAACTCTTGAGTGAAGCTTTGTACATTTTTCCCCTCAGCTTGTTTAAAGTTTTTCCAATCCATAATAGCTTTCTGCATGTATGCTAATGGATAAAATTGCCTTTTAATTGCAACAATAAAATCATTCTAAGAGGATAAAACTTTACCATGTTTCTTCATGTCCTCTTGATTTTTGGCTTCCCACCAAATGAGTGTTGCACTGTCCAATCTTAAATAAGCAAGATGAATCTTAGTTTCATCATCTATGATTCTTTGTATCCTACAATACACTTCAATCTGACAAATCCAATTATCTAATTTCTCATCATTTACCTTTCCATTGTACATAGGCAATTCAAACTTAATATCAAGCTTTAATAAAGGAGTTTGTAAGGGAGTTTTACCATGTCCTTTTGGAGAATTTAGAGGTGGTTGTGAAATGGTGGAAGAGGTGGAAGACGGAGGTGAAGGAGCTGGAGAATCACCACTCCCTCCATTTCCCTTTGGAGTTTTATCACCATTGTCTCCATTTACCTTGGAGGGTTGGAGCTTTCACCTTGCAATATTGCATTTCTTTCATCAAATAACACTTTCACCATTTCAGCCATATCAAATAAAGCTTTCCTGAAAGTTTCCTCTTCTGAAGAAAGGGTTCCATGACTCTCCTCATGAGCCATACTTGGTGAAAATCTCCTTGAAACTTGAGGTGATTTGATAGTTCTCCTTCTTGACAGTTGAGAACTAGGCTCTACAAGTTGACCTTCTCCTCTTGTGAGCTTCAACCTTGTAAGCATCAGAAAACAAAAACAACTTGCAAACAATCAAGCCTTAAAAAACCAAAGTTCTAATACCAACTAATCTGAAAATGGAATGAATATGTTTCCAATAGATCTTTAAAATGAAGAAGACTTTTCTCTTTAAATTGCAAGTGTAAAATGGCATGTGTTTGGGTAATTGGATCAAGTTACTAAAACATAAATTCAATGAGTTTTACTTAAATAGGATAAGCATATCAGACAAATAAGAACCATAAAAAATGGACACATAACACAACAAATGATAAAGGAGTTCACCCCTCTCTTGGGCTACATCTCTTGGTCCAACTTCCCTTGGATCATTTTCATTATGCTTAAAAAGTTCTCTTACAGTGCTTAGAATACAAAATAGATGGCTCCAATGGCTTCAGAACATCCAAAAACCCCTACCTGGGATTTTTCGGCACCTGGTTTGGCCAAAAAATAAAGAAGTTACACCTACTGGAAGTTTTCCCCTTCAAGCTAGTTGTACCTGCTCACCAGAACGCACTTGTGAATGACCAACCTGGCTCTCGTAGCGTTATTGGGCCTAAAACCCAACACACATGCACATCCCGCAAATCGGGGCAATATGTCGAACCATTAACGGGATTAACACCCCCTTGGGCAGAGGTGTTGGTTGCATGGGGGGCATGTGGCCACGTCCCAGTGCCTCTCTCGCCCCCCCCATGGCAGGACCGTTGAATAGACCATGCGCCTTTGGTCACGTGGAGTGGCCATGTGGCCAAGGCTTCGCACCTGTTAGGCTATACTCCAACTGTAAACTTTGAAACCCCGCACCAAATTTTTGGTTGCATGGCAGACCGGGGCTACACACCAAAGGAAGGTCTACCGAGCGCCAAGTGTAAAGGGTCATATGCATGTTCCGTAGATCGGGGCTAACACTGGAGTGGGTCGCGCCAAAAAAACTAACTAACAACTCACGCGCCAACACATGTAGTAGGAGTTTATATGCAAAGGTCATGTGTTATAGCAATGCAACGGGGGTTGGGGCTAGGCCCCAACCCTTTTGTCTGCCAAACAAACATTAATACAAGTTTAAATATTGTATTCAAACCTTATGGATTAAGAAACACTGTGGGAAGGCTGGTAGCTCGGCCCTGCCAAATCTCTTTCCCCCACCCGTAGTTCACGGGTTCGACTCCTATGGAGTCATAAAAATTTACAACTGCAAACCAATGGAGGGGTGCCACGTGGCAACCCACGAATGGGCCATGTGGCACCATAACACTTGCCTACCAGATGACACGTGTCACCAACGGATAGGTCCTCTCAATTTCCAATGCATCACTGCCATGTCACATGTACGAACGTACAAACTGTACGGTCAGCTTCCACGTTAGCATTATACGGACCGTAGAGTCAACAAAATTTTGTGTGTTTGGCAAAACGAACAGAACGTGATATCTTACTCATACAATGTCAGTTTGAGCCCATTCAAGTTGCACTGGGTTCGTAACGATGAGGCCTACACAGATGTCCATTTTGAAGCGATTCTGAGCACTTTGATTTTTAAGAAAAATTTGATCCCCTGGATGATTTAGGGGCATCCATTCATATATCTCATTTTCCAACTCAATCTTCTCTAGGGTCACTGGGATTCCCGCTTGAGGTGACCACTTCACCTCTAAAGTGACAGGAACACCTGCCTAAGGTGACAGTGGGTAGGTGCTCCAAAATTTGTCGCCATTTGGTGGTTGGGTCAGGATTTTCCCAACCTACAACTTGTGTGATAACACAACCATGATAACAAATATAGGAATAAATATATCAAATGCGTAGTTGAGAGGGGTTTGATCCTGGAGGTTTTGGACCTTAATTTGGGCACTAGAGGTTGTGAAGAAAGGTTCTTTGGCATAGATCATTGTACTTTGTTTATGAATTATTAATAAGTGGAGAGATCCATATTATATTTGTGTAGAGGTTGTGAATAGACCCATAGTCCCATATTACATTTGTGAATAGAACCATATTATATTATAGAGGTTGTGAAGAAATTTTCTTAGGCATATATTTATGTACTTTGTTTATGAAGTATAAATAAATGAGTAGACCCATATTACATTTGTGTGTGAGACCTATGATCTTAGAATATTTATTTCTTTGTGTATGTGCAATATCATTTATGTTAGTTTTGGGTTGCATGATGTTGAATCCAATGGGACTGA
>ML816459.1:172873-187728 GCA_009831015.1 Picea engelmannii
AGCTAGCAATTATTTGTTTAATTGTTGCATGTTGCCTCTCTATCGAGGATCAAAGTTGTTATGGCTCTCACCATGATAAGAGAATAGGTCAATAGTGGTGGTTGTTCAGTTAAACTTATTGTAATATGTAGGCTAGTAAAGGTTTCACACACAATTGTTAAAATTGAGAGAGAGAGAGAGAGAGAGAGAGAGAGAGAGAGAGAGAGAGAGAGAGAGCATTCTTCCCATAACCCTTGTCATCTCTAACCTTGACTTAAGGGAGAGGCATTTGAGCAAGAATGCATACAATAATGTGGTGAATGCTCTCTTGGCATCCATTTTCATGGAACTTGTGTTGTCTTTATGTTAGTTATTGATATTCATTTTCACGGTCAATATAAGTTGTCTTTATGTTAGTTCTTGGCATCCATTTTTTCGTTCCATTTATTTTTAGATAAATATTATTTGGTTGTATTTATGTTTGTTTTATGTGACGAAGCTTAATAATTCTGCGTATCTAAAGTTTAGCAAATAAATATCATTTATCCAAGGATGAAGTTGTGTGCTAGTAATGTTGGCATTATGACATCATCATGCATATGACAATAATCATGGTAGCATAAGAATGCTGGTAGAGGGGTACAAATAGTATCCACATCGCATATCCTTATTATTTGACTTGACATCCATGATGCAAGGGCCTTTCCATTTGTATTGCATACAAAGTGCATATAGAAATTGCTCAGCTACAAAAGTAAGATGAACAATATTTAACTTCGGTGGTAAAGTTTGTAAGTATTGAAATTTATAAATATTGTTTTTGTTGATATACATAATTTGAATAAACAACATCATAATGAATTGTGAAACTTTTAATATGATATTTTGGTTAATCTACTTAAGTTAAATAAACAACTTAATAAAAATAATAAATAATTTTATTGTGATTTTTTATTAATTTATATAATTTAAATAAACATCACAAGAAAAAATTGAAATTAAAAATATACCCATTCCATACAAATAGATTTGACAATCCATTTTAAAATGATCAAATCACAATTCTATCCATAAATACAACCATATGACACATCAATATTGAAAGTGTACTATAATCCTAGGAAATTTTGAGAAATGGATTTGAAAATCCATTTTAAAATGATAAATAATAATCAATTAAAATTATATTTATAAAGACAATTATATGATACATCCATATTTATAAAAAACAATTATACAACACATTAATATTTAAAATATACTTATTATAAATTTGAGAATTCATTTTAAAACAAGTGTCATTGTAGTGACGATGTTCCATAAGTTTGAAATTGTTATACTAACCAGCCAAAGACAAATGATGGTAGGCCACGGCAATGATGACCATGACCATGATAGAGAAATATGCTTTTATATTTTCACATTAGCGTCATATATATCTCCAAACGATCTGTTAACGAGGTGAACGTATCAGCGCCTTTTGCTCCATGAATATTATCATTAATACGTAAAAATAAAAGTCATATATATCTTATGGCTAACGCTGTAATCGGTTGATATATATGCGAAAGCGACTCAACCAATTTTCACAGAGCCGTGAATCCTTGGGTGATTGTGAAATTTCAAATCAGATGAAGCACCGCCAACTGTCTTAATCACGGTGATAGAATTCTATTTCCTATCAAATCAGATGAAGCACCGCCAACTGTCTTAATCACGGTGATAGAATTCTATTTCCTATCAAAGAAAGATGAAGCACCGCCAACTAACTTAATCAGTGTTCAGAAGCGAATGCCAAAAAGTGCCCAAGCGGTTTTACCTGTTCTTAGCTCGGTAATGGGGTATTTAAGCTTCAAAAGTTTTATTGAGCTTAGTAATTGGGTATTCAAGCTTCAAAAGTTATAAAACTATATGCTATATAAGTTTTATTGAGCTTAGTAATTGGGTATTCAAGCTTTAAAAGTTATAAAACTATGCTATATAAGTCATAAAACTTCGCTATATAAAACCATGTTATATAAACAATCATTTAAATGCTTCATTAAACATTTAATAGAGAAAGCATTCCACATTAAAAAAAATAATTGATAAAGCATTCCACATAAAAACATTTTGAATTTCAACCTAGGATATAAAAACATTTTAAACTTCAAGCTAGGATATAAGTTTTATTGTGCTTAGTAATTGGGTATTTAAGCTTCAAAAGTTATAAAACTATGCTATATAAATCATAAAACTTCGCTATATAAAACCATGCTATATAAGCAATCATTTAAATGCTTCATTAAACATTTAATAGAGAAAGCATTCCACATTAAAAAAAATAATTGAGAAAGCATTCCACATAAAAACATTTTGAACTTCAACCTAGGATATAAAAACATTTTAAACTTCAAGCTAGGATATAAGTTTTATTGTGCTTAGTAATTGGGTATTTAAGCTTCAAAAGTTATAAAACTATGCTATATAAGTCATAAAACTATACTATATAAATTATATAAAACTATACTATATAAAACCATGTTATGTAAGCAATCATTTAAATGCTTCATTAAACATTTAATAGAGAAAGATTCCACATAAAAACATTTTTAATAAAGAAAACATTCCACATAAAAACATTTTGAACTTCAAGCTAGAATATAAAAACATTTTGAACTTCAAACTAGGATAGCGAGGAAAAACATTTTGAACTTCAAGCTAGGATATAAAAACATTTTAAACTTCAAACTAAGATATTGAGAGTATTTGACTTAGGTATTTAAACATCTATCCCAGTTTAATAAGATTAATAACATAAGTTTAAAACAAAACATATATATTATTTAATCTTTAAATTAAAAAACTTCAAATATTAGTTAACATTTAATGTATTATTGTTGTGAATTGTATCAATTGCTATAGTTTGGCAGGTAATTCATAATCTTATAATGAAATATGTGGAGTAATAAAAAAAAATTAAACAAACCTTATAAAAGCATCAATCCCTAAATTAACTTGAAAACGACAATAAAATCATTGGTGAATTCAAGACCTAGCAACTGTGCCAAGTGTTCACACTTGCACATGGCGATGACATTTGCACAGAGAGTTGGAGTAGTGTGATGGTTGGTTGTGTATGTGTATTGTGAAGCCAGGCATTCATGCTTGCATCTTACCTTGCTATCCCTGCGCATATTCATCTAGCTTCCATTCATGCCCATACTTGGCTCGACCACTTTCCTTATAGAGATGATGGGGGATATCAAAGAGCTAGCGAGGTGGGCCCTATCTCTCTCCTCTCTTCAAAATCCAACTCCTTGGACGATATATGGGAATGGGATTCAAGATGAGATATAGGAATGGCCTTCATTCCAGAATCCCTTGTGAAAGGAATGGCTAAAGACTGGAATGGAACCCGTAGAGGTCCATGGTGAATGAAAGAAAGGAATTCGGGGTAGGGAGTTCTTCCTCTAAGGCCTTCTATTGTGGGGACTATCCATCATAGTTACAAGTTGTTCCCCATTCGTACAAGGTGGAGAAAGAATCGCCATATCTAATCAGTGGAGTTAGCTGGTGTGCGATATTTTTGGTATATGTTTCGCGGAGTCAAGAAGGAATTAGTTTCACTGGAAGACATCAAATTGATCTAATCAGTGAGTGTCATTCATCTCTCCCATTTCCACTGCTAGCCTCTCAAAGAGCTCTGTGAATCCAATCAAGACCAATGTTCACTTAAGATGTTGTATGCTAGGTATGCATTCACTAATTGTTGTCAGACAAGTCATTCAATTTCTCTCTTAAAGTAAGTGTTTTCTTTGCTTAATAAAATAAATAATCCTCATGGAAATATGTATAGAAGCCTCTTATAAGGAAAGGTGGGTTTGGATGATCCGAATTCGCTTTGTGCTTCCTTGGCCCTCTCTTCCCATCTCTCCATTGTTCGTCGTCATTACCCTTTCCTCCTAACGAACAAGAGAGCTCAAATCAAAGGGCAATAGGTTGCTAGGTTTGGCAGAATCGAAAGTTTTACCAAATAAAGATCAACCTAGACTGTTGTTTTCCAAATATTTGTAGACTTGGATGACATCTTCTTTAATGTTGTCAAGGTTTCCAGTTTATGTATGCATTCTATCAAGAATGAATCCCATGCTATATAAATTGAAATTGTACCATAAGGTTAGATTTAATGTACCTTGTGCACTATTGATTCTTTTGCATCTAGATTGGGTTTTGTCATAATTGAAAGACAATGAGATGAGACTTTGTGGATGCATGTTGCCCCTTTTTTGGTTGTGACCTTCAGTTCATGGGTAGGTAGTCGTGAGATGCCTAGAGGGACGTTCATCTGTCTCCAATCTTGTTCTTCTGTTGGATATCATATGAATAAGTGGGTTCAACTACAAGTATTGTGGCTTCAATATATATATTTCCATATATACATTTCATGTTGAAACTGAGTTAAGGATACAGAGTACAATATTTCTAGCAGAACTCAAGAAGTTATGTCGCTATTGCAAATGGGGTCTGAGAAGGAAGATTGATTGAGCAGTAGCTAATGGTACATCATCCATTAATCATTTGATTCACAAACGACATCCTGGGTTTGGAGAAGGACTTGTGTGTGGAACCTCTCAGAGGCATTACAAACTAGTTAATGAACAACTATGGCAATATGGTGGTGAATATTGTTGACTTTCCTATAACTCAACAATGAAATTAATGCCAACAATTTATTTTAACCCAAAAATTATACTAGTTGATATAAAACTAGAAATTATGTAATTTAATCTACAACCGAGTTATACACCAAAAATAACAAAAGAAACATCCACAGAAACAGATAAAAATAGACAAACATGAGATATACCCTGGAAACCCCAGTGTGGGGAAAACCAACAAAGGAGGGGATTTTTATTGAGGCTTCAGAGGAATATTACAGCAACATAAATATTCAAAAAACTTACAAGAAAATCGACCTTCTCTATTAGTTGTATGGCCCAGCTAAATCCAGTTGTACGAACCAACAAATCTTGGCCTTTTTCTTTGTTGTATAGCCTAACAATCTATGTTGTACAACCTTCTGAAATTCACCCTTTGTTGGTTGTTGTACAGCCTGAGAATTTCGGCCTCTGTTGGTTGTTGTATGACCTGCATAGAAATGGCCACGGATAATTTTAAGAATGGAAATTTATATTATAATGTAGAAAAACGGGCTAATCTTACTGGTCCTTAATATGAAAATTGTAAAATGTTTGGCATTAGTTTTGTAAAAATATTCAAATTTCTAAGGATTTTGTATAGTTTCTATAAAAGTTCGGCGAATTTTAAGGTAAAATAATTTTATTCTATGGAATTTGGGCAAATCGTTTTTAGAAAAAATGGAAATCGGTGAATCTTTTTTTTTTGGAAAAACCATGTAAAATTAGCCCATTGGCGAAATTTAGCCCCTAAAATCATCTATGGAAATTGCCTCTTTGCTAGCTGAAAATTACGGCCTGATATGGCCCAGTACACTCCAACAGGTATGGCCTCTCTAATGCAAAAATTCAGTCTCTGCAAGCTACCTAAGATGCCCTGAAATCACCTCTCGGTTGACTGCTTTACTCACTCAACAAGTCACCCTCCTTCCTCAGCCTCAAGCATCCTCCTTCTCACTTTCTCAACTCACAAATGAGAAATTGTGTGTCCTTCACACCCTTAGCCCATGTCTTTATCCTTCTATCAACCACCTTGTTTCCTTGAGATGTGTGCTTAGCCATGCCTTCAATGGCTTAGATTGAGGCACCTTCTTTAGGCTAAACCCCACACTCCACTAAGTGGCATGCCCCACTAGAAAGGGTCCCACAAAGCACTCAATAGTGTGCCCCCTCTTCCTGGGCCCCACAATTGATCTGAATCGGATTTGAAAAGAACAATTAGCTATCAGCACAAGACTCAAAGATGAACAACACATGCATTGTTAAGGCTATGGGAAATGAAGGAGATCAACTTGTTGATGTGGAGGGCCCCATGTTATCATGATTGATATCCATTTTTGTATATAATGTATGTAAATTCGGGCAGTATATGGTTGCATGAAAAGAAATAAAGAGACGACCATAATACCTTTCCCACGTGGGATAAAAGACAAATAAATAAAGAAATGAAGGAGAGACAGACTTGAGAGAATTTGAAGCATTAGGGACGCCTGACCTTCCAGTTATCCTCTCATTCAACTTAACATTCTATATAATGTATCCCGACAATGAGAAAGGGGTTCTTTAGCTATGAATGATGTAGAGAGGTTTCCCAGATGTTATTGAGGAGCATAGACATGTACCAAAGAGCCTGTAACTTGCCCATTGTTGAATAAATAAGAGCCTAGTCGAAGCAAAAAGAATGCTAGTTTTCTCGATTGGGTTTCCATGGTAAAATATTAATCTATGTGTGATGATTGTCATGGTTTATGTTTTCTTAGGAATAGTTAATGTATGTGTTGTAATTTAATGGTCATCTGTGTATATTCTAGAGACGAGAAATTTGTATTGTTGTTGTATGAGCTTGTTTTATATTAATCTGGTTCTTAGTGGGTTAATACACTAGAATAATGACTCTATAATTATAGTTGTGCAATGAATTTCGAGGTTAGAAATCGACGACCATCCTTCTAGAGCCATTGTTATTCATTCGGGGGTTTCTAATTTTTTTTTCAGTCATTAAGCTCATAATCAACCTCATCGGGCATTTTCCTTCGGCCATAAATCATAGATATCATGTATCTAAGTCTGGGGTTGTTTAGGCGTTCATTAGCTTCCCACAAACCATAACCACGTTTTTGCAAACTTTCCTGCTACCAAATTAGCCCAAAATGTTTTCCTCCATCATCATATGCAAAAATCGACTTCTAAAACATTCTTGATTGTCGGGGAACATTAAAATCAACTACCCTACGTTTTTATGCATCGTGGGTTACCCAAATTCGTTCCAAAACGTTTTCTGACATAATTAGTGAGTAAATTCACCCTCAGACATTCCTCGCAGCTGTTGGTCATTAAAAATTCGACTTGGTTTCCCTTTTGGTTGAATTTCCTTCCCCATTCGACCGGTATACATCTCTTGGGTAAATCCAACTTGAGTAATTTTGAGAGTAAATCCAACTTGAGTAATTTTGACTTGAGTAAATCCAACTTGAGTAATTCTGCCTTGGGTAAATCCGACTTGAGAAATTTTGACTTGACCCGACTTGCTTCGACTCGACCTGACAGGCTTCGTGTTACATTTCCTGACTCGACTTGAATCATTATTTCTTCCTGACTCGACTTAACTCACTATTTCTTCCCGACTCGACTTAACTCATTATTTCTTTCAGACTCGACTTGGAATTGGATTGGTCGAGAATTTTTACGACATCTAAACAACCATTGTTATAATTACTTTTAACAGAGAATTTCGTGTTGGTGAGATAGATAGGCTATAAGCCTCCCATTTACGGATCCATAATCCACTCAAGATTGATTTTTTTGTTGATTTCCTAAGTTAAACTTAGGCTAAGATAACTAAGGTTGATCTGGGTATTTAGTGTGTCCATCAGCATGCCTAGGACACCTATGCCCATGCTAAGACACCTACTGAGCTACAAAACTAACACTCCCTCTTAGCGAGGAAGGTGTCTCCACCTAGACCAATCTCTGACCTGATCAAATCTGTTGTTTCTCCCTATGAATTGGAAGACCCTCTTGCTACCTCTGTTGCACTCTAATCTGATCTCCTGCTATTCTCATCCATCAATGTCATGTCATACCAACTAATAGTCTTGGATGAAGCCACTCGCCCACTAGACTCAGCCATTGACATTAATCTCTGATCCAAGATCCCCATGGACCCAACTAAAGGTTTTCCTAGCACCTTGTACATCATACCCTCCCTAATGCCAAATTTCACTATTGCATCCAAGGTCGCTCCCTCTGAACGTATGAGAACATGTCCATCATCGAACATCATTGCATACCCCATATCCTCCAGAGTTCATACAGAGAACAAATTAACCTTCAACTCTGGTACAAACATCACCTCATCCACATCCAGAGAACCACCTAACTCTAGTTGGAATCTGATGCATCCAACTCCCTTCACTGCATGCATGGTGCTAGCCCCACTCTGCACATGCAAATATGATCCCGTCTCTGAAACACTAAGGAACACCAACCTCATTCTCGGCATATGGAGAGATGATCTGCTATCCATGAACCATGCCCCAATTTCCTCCAACGTTGCCAATATGTTGTTGCTCGAAAGAGAGAAAACCAAAGAAAATTCCTCGTCGAATTTCCCTGCAAACTCATTCATCTCAGTAGATGTTGTTGTTTCTACCCGCACCTCCTCCTTCTTCTTACCGGGACAGTCATTGGTATAGTGTCCAACCTTGTGACATGCAAATCATTTCACTTTGCTCGTGTCCCTAGAGCCTCCTCCACTGCTCTTGTTCGCATGAAGAGCCACATTCTCCTCCTCTTCAGTATTTTGCTGGCTAGCCTGAATGGCATCAACTCTCGGCTCCTCTTGGGTGAATTCATCCCATAACCTCTCTCAATCAGAGAGTTTCTCCCAAGCCACCACTCCACAAACAAATACTTCCCATTACTTGGTGAAGTCATTCAATGTTATCCTCACCAACTGAGTCTTGTTCACTGCCTCTCCCACAGCTGCCAGTTCATCTCTTATTTAAGTGAACTTTGTGAGGTATGTAACTATTTACTCTCCCTTGGCCATCTTTGTGCTTATCAGCTTATCTCTAAGTAACATCTTTCTACTCTGGTTATTGGACTGGTACAATTTCACTAGGGCCTCCCACATGTCCTTGGTTGTATTCTTACCAAACAAATGAGGAATAATGTGGTCTTTGACTCCATCCACAGTTACCCTCTTGGCCTTGTCATCTTTCTTGTTGTGAGCTGCTAGTTGTACTAGATCACCTGGCGCTGCCACTTTCCCTTCAAAAATTTCCCACAGCCTTTGCTCCTCCAATACCAGATCCATATGCTCCCTCCAAGGACTAAAATTAGAGGTGTCTTCCAACCTATATTCAAACATCAAGATAGCCATGGTAAGATCCTTTGAATCCCCCACCTCTATTGGTCACACGTCCCACTTATTGATTCACTCTTCCTGGTATGCACACCAAGTAACTTGGCTCCTATATTCAGAGGCTGAACTCTGGTACCATGTTGACTTTTTTACAACTCAACAATGAAATTAATGCCAATAATTTATTTTAACCCAAAAATTATACTTGTTGATATAAAATTGGAAATTATGCAATTTAATCTACAATTGAGTTATACACCAGAAATAGTAGGAGAAGCATCCACAGAAACAAAGCATAAAAATAGACAAACACCAGATATACCCTAGAAACCCCAGTGTGGGGAAAACCAACAGAGGGGCTTTTATTGAGGCTTCAAAGGAATATTACAACAACAGAAATATTCATAAAATCTTATAGAAAAAGCAGCCTTCTCTATCAGTCGTATGACCCAGCTAAACACAGTTGTACAATGCAACAAATCTTTCCCTTTTTCTCTGTTGTACGACCTATTGAAATTCGCCCTTTGTTGGTTGTTGTACAACCTAAGAATTCCAACCCCTATTGGTTGTTGTACGGCCTGAGAATTTCGACCTTTGTTGGTTGTTGTACGACCTGAGAATTTTGGCCTTTGTTGATTGTTGTACGGCCTAAGAATTTTGGTCTTCGTTGGTTGTTGTATGACCTAATAATTTTGGCCTCTGTTGGTTGTTGTACGACCTACACAAAAATGGCATCTTTGTTAGTTGAAAAGTATGACCTGGTACGACCCAGTACATTCCAACATGTATGGCCTCTCTACCGCAAAAACTCAACCTCTGCAAGCTGCCTAAGATGCCCTGAAATCACCCCTCAGTCGATTGATTTACTTACTAAGACAGACACCCTCCTTCCTCAACCTCAAGCTCCTTCCTTCTTCTCACTTGCTCAACTCACGAATGAGAAATTGTGTTTCCTTCACACCCTCAACCCCTCCTTTTATCCTTCCATCAACCACTTTGCTTACTTGAGATGTGTGCCCAGTGATGTCTTCAATGGCTCAGATTGAGGCACCTCCTTTGGGCTAGACCCCACACTCCACTAAGTGGTGTGCCCCACTAGACAGGGTCCCACAAAGCACTCAGCAGTGTGCCCCCTCTTCCTGATACCCACATTCTACTCAAGACTGGATTTTTTGTTGATTTCCTACGTCAGACTTAGGCTAAGATAACTAAGGTTAATATGAGTACTTAGTGTGTCCATCAACATGCCTAGGACACTTAGGCCCATCCTGAGACACCTACCAAGCTACAAAACTAACAAATATCCTTAGTGAATAGCCTAGATGGATTTGGAGAAGGGCTTGAGCACTTCCCAACAAGTAAATATTTGGTGGTGGTAGAATGGATCATTGCAGAGTGATCAATCTCTTGGGCCTCAATCCGGTGAGACGATGGCAAGCAAGAGGCATCAGTAAGGAAATGAGATGGTGGCATGCATTGAGGTGGTGAGATAGTGGCACACGGGAAGCAACAGTGGGCAGAACCAATGTTAGTGGCTTTAATGAAAGCTCTACATTTTTTATGCAGCATGACCATCATTTGTTAGCAAAATCATTGTAATATATTTAGAGAACTGGCATAAATCATTGTAGTAAATTTAAAGAAGTGACTTAGACGTGAAATAAATTTATAATCCAAAATTAAAACTTTTTTCCAATAGAAAATTCGCTCGGAATTATATTAAGATTATAATCTCATTTACATCAACATGTACCATTCAAAAAGAGTATTTTCAAACAGTACCATCAAGACTGTACTATCGCCAAAAACTCTATAGCAAACTAACTTTGTCCCTACTGACTCATAATTACTATCAATAGAGGGCAACTATACTCTGTACTCGTATATGACCAGCTACAAAAACGTACATCTCCACTAAGAAGATAAGAGACAGAGGTCACATAAATCAAAACTCTATCCAAAATAACTCCAGAATGTAACTGAAAAACCCCTCAGATTAGAAGAGATTTAGATGGATAGGAGGACCAGCCTTTCCATTTCCCCAGGTATAGAATGTTAATCTGCCTGAAGGACCTAGCAAAGCTTGTTTGGAGAGACGATCCGCTTCTTTATTAAAATCCTTGTATATATGATGATAGTTGATTTCTTGGAATCCTGTAGACAAATCCCTGGTTCTATGTTTCCATCCTTCAATGTCGATAGCATTTAAATTTCCATTTTGGTTCAGCCACTCTATGATCATCTTAGAATCCCCCAAAACCTGTATCTTTTGAATTTTCCATAGTTTTGCAAGTGTTAGAGTAGCCCATGCCCTCAACAGCTCCACTTTGGAGTTTGTACCGACCCCTCCATTGATATGCGAAAAATAAACCTGCATGTATGGGATTTTGATAACTCCCCCCGCTCCACATATCGTTCCACCCTAAATGGAAGCCCCATCAAAAAAATTCGTTGAGTGATCTATAACAGATGGCAGATCGGGCTCCTTCTAATAGTAACCATTTTTTTTGTTGAGGAGCAGGAAGTTTGCGCTCTTATTGTTTTACAAATCATAGCCCAAAACGAGGGTGCTTTATCCTCGAAAATAACTAGATTCATCTCAAGCTAGATATACCAACATAAATGTACAACCAGAGTATTGGGGACAGTTCTGTCTTTTGTCCAAGAGTCAAAACATCCACTAAGGGATGTATCGGACCATCGACAATTTTGATTACGCACAAAGGATAATATGTTCCACGCTGTCTTTGTGAATGGACAATGCACAAAAAGATGGTCTATATCTTCAGCATCATTTTTACATAGAGGGAAAAAATCGGGACCCTACCATCCTTTTTTTTTCAAAACATCCCAAGTTAATATCTTATTTTCGGTCGCCATCCATACGAAGATTTTTAACTTCAACTGGATGTTCCATTTCCAAAGTTTAAGTTTCCAACCGCTCTATATTGGCAAATCTTGTGTGGATATAAGAGTTGTGTATATGTTTTTTCCAGTCAGTTTCCCCGTGGAATCCCCTCTCGTCTAGAGAAGAGAATCAGCTCCATCTATGAGTGAAACACCATCTTCATTTATATTATTGCAATAACACTCCCACTCGGACGCTAAGCTGCCCGTTAGCCCCAAATCTGTGTTGCTTATCCAAGTCTCTGAGGAAGTAACTAGATCTTGGGAAACTGAAGCTTGAGCCAATACAGTGAATCTTCTAAGAGTTAAATGTGCTACTAACTCTTTCGATAGGAAAGATTTTGAACCTAAACCAAGAATCCGATCTCTGCCTAAATTTATGATGTGTCCTGAACCTGTAGATCAACTAAGCCAATGAATAATTACATGAATTGAGTGTACTAGGCTAGTCCACATCCTGGATGCAGCGCTAACCTTATAATTTTCCAGCCTATACCAGTTAATTACTATAGAATTTTGCAAATATTTATCCCTTAACATCTTGTGCCAGATGCCCTATTGCGTGAGAACCCTCCAGAGAGTATTCACAATCAATGCCTTATTGAACAATAGGAGGTTTCTAAAGCCCCGACCACCATTATTTTTTGCTCTGGAAAGTAAGTCCCATCTGCAAAGGTGGAGTTGTTGTGTATCTTTGTGCCCATTGTAGAGAAAATGATACATCAATTTCCTGATCTTAGTAAGTATTGATCGAGGAATTGACTCCAACAACATCCAATAAACCGGTTGGCCTTCCAGCACAGTTTTTACCACGATGTATCTACCACCCAATGTAAGCCATTGGTTGCACCATAAGCCTATCCTCTTTGATATTTTTGCTAGCAACCAATCCCAATCTTTTGCTCGATACACACATGTCTTCAGATAATATCCTAGGTATTTGAAGCCCGAGGAGAGGTCTCTAAAAGTGTATGGAAGAAGACTCTTGAAAGGATAAAGTTTGCTTTCCGAAATGCCCGCATAATGGACTGTAGTTTTTGATAGATTTATTGTTAGCTTCGATGCTTTACAAAATAAACAAATAATTTTGTCAATTTCCCACCATTCTTTTAGACTCGCCTTCGTCATTATAAGAACATCATCAACAAACAGTAAATGCAAAATATTATACATTCGAGAAACTTTTATACCTGAAAGGTTACCTTCACCTATGGTGTTTTTCAATAGTAGGTTGAGGCCCTCCATGACCAAGATGAAAAGCAGAGGCGAAAGTGGACAACCTTGGCGTAGTCCCCTGCCACTTTTAAAAAAATATGTGGCTTCACTATTTATCATAATAGAAAAGGATGAGGATGTCACACATGCCATGATCCAATTAGTCATCTGGATCCTGAAGCTGGCTGCTATAAGGATAAGTCTTAAGAAATTCCAGTCGATACAATCATAAGCTTTCCTTAGGTCCAGTTTTAATACCAAGGATTTTAATTTTTTTCTTTTTTATACTGTGTAAAATTTTGTGGGTTGTTCCAATAGCGTCTTGGATCCTCCTACCTTGTAGGAAACCCAGTTGCTCAGCAGAAAGTGCATTTGAAAGGATCGGTTTGATCCGATTAGAAATGATTTTTGAGATCACTTTATAGAACATATTGCATAATGAAATTGGACGAAAATCATCGAAGGTTGATGGTTTGTTAGCCTTCAGAATTAAAGTCAGAAAAGTCGAGTTAAGGCTTCCAACAATAGAGCCCATCCTTCTCATTTCTTCCACCATTTCGAGCAGATCCTCCCCAACTATATCAAAAAAGAATGTGAAAAACTCAGAGGTCCAGCCATCCGGCCCTGGGCTCTTTTCTTTTTTGAATTTAAAAAGAACTTTTTTTAATTCTTCCATTGTAACTGGTTGATATAGGGTACTCGTTTCTTCATCCTTAAGCATCCGGGGATAAAACCCCGCAATATTGACTTGTTCTGCAATGTTCCCAGAATCCTAAGCTTTGTAAAAATCCTTGAAATGATTGATCGTTTCCTCCTTAATGGCTCCCTACTCTATAAAAATGTTGCTATTACCATCATTGATTTCCCAGATGTGTTTCCTGGCCCTGTTGAAGCTAGCATAATTATGAAAAAAAATTATATTGTTGTCCCCACTAGACAGCCAAATTGCTCTACTACGAAGTCTCCATTGTTCTTCGGTTCCTCTAAGAATAATGTTTCTTTCAAGTTCCCTCTGCCGAAGGAGCTTCCCTTCTTCAATGTTGGTAGAATCCCCCATCAGATGCAGGATTGAATCCTCTATTCCAACTTCAAGAACCCTAAGTTTTTCACTGTTTCTTTCCAGCTAGCTTTATATGACTATTTTGTATGGTTCTTTAATACCTTTAATTTCCAAACAATTCTCTTTTGACTGACCCGTTAAGAAAGGAACACATGATCTTTCCAGATATTTTTAACGAATTTGACATAATCTTGTTCATTCAGGCAATGGGCATTCATTTTGAAAGGATATGCCTTGTATAATGGTAGAATTTCCAACTGAAGGAGTATAGGCGCGTGATCTGAAATATAGGGAAACTCTACCCAAGATCTATAAATGCCAACTAATAATAATAATTCTTCAGATACTAGACACCGGTCCAGTCTCCTAGCCACCGCTTCACTTCCCGAATGACCATTCCGCCACGTCGGTACAAGTTTAACCGATTTTATATCAATCAACTTTCTAGCACAAAATAAATCCCTGAAAAATTCATCTGATGGTCTATGTCGAGTAGCCCCACCCCAAACCTCATCCAGAGATATTACTATGTTCAGGTCACCAGCTATAATCAGATTCCTAATCGCCAATATACCATTGTCATCCACCGACTGCCAAAAGAGTAAACAATTTGTACATGGTCCATAAATATTTAGCAAAGCTAATTCCC